>CAHIKZ030005460.1:437500-490000 GCA_903632075.3 Acanthosepion pharaonis | reverse complement strand
ATCAACAGCTGTTCAGTGTGGCCAGACATGCAATTGCTTCAAGCTGGGATCGAAACTAACCCGACTGAATTGGCATCAGTCAGAGATCCTTTTCCTAAGCTGTCGGCGCACCGCAAAGAGAAACGAAAATTTTGCATTCTCTATACGAAGTTAGCCATTGGCTAAGAGAACTCAATTCGTACTTGAAGAGTAATGCAATATATATATATATATATATATATATATATATATATATATATATATATATATATATATATATATATATATATATATATATATATACCTGTGTGCGTATAGGAGAAGAAGCTGAGTTCTATTCCCGATACTATGGCCTGAGACAAATTTAAAACCGTTGTAAGGAATAAAAAAAAAAAAAAAAACAGACCCGTCCATAAAATATCTATAAAACAAGAAATATCTTCTGTTCCTGATAAACACCGACAACTGACTAATATATAATATTAATAATATTAATAAATATGGTAAAGCTACCTAATCATGAGAATATGTTAATAATAACTTATGGGTTGGTCTCAATATGACTGTGTACAAACAAGATTCGTTCTTTTTTCGATCAATAACTCCGTAGCCTCACATGAACTTGTCCTGAAATTTTCACCGCTTATTCTTTGATTCATGAAGTTCATATTCACGACTAAAGTTTTAAATGCAGTAATTCCTCACATCCTAGGCTCAAGACCAACTCAAGGTAGGAAGTGTTAAGATCGTAATAATGAATGATACACGTTATATGAATGAGAGTGTGGTATAAATGAATATAATGAGGATCAAGAGGAGAGATGACAATTAACTCTGGCTTTGAAGACGTATTTGAAGAATGTAGTGTCTAGGGAAGTATTTTAGACAGGATCGGGGGTATTTTCTACAGACTGGCAGTTCTTGGGAAAAAGCTGTTTGAGTGGAACTTTATGCTTTAACAATATAGTAGAAATAAGCTTTGTTGAAATAAATGGCGTGTCATAGCTCTAAAGGTCTGAAATGGCGAAACAAATAAATGGAGCGCTCATATGAAGATTTGCCATGGAAATAGCGATAAGGTAGCGATATGTTGGGTCTACGGAAATGAGGCCGAGGAGGGGAGCATAGGTTTTCTCCTATAAGGCTTAGTAAACCATTTTGAAGTCTATTACGGTTGTAGCGCAGTGGTCCCCAAACTGTGCGGCGCGCTTCAGAGATGCGATGGAGGAGGATAGCAGGTGAGGCGGAATGATTGAAAGACAATCAAAGATTTAGAAACAGTTAAAATTTTATATGCCAAAAATAAACATGATTTCAAAATTTAAGATATTATTATGGATGACTTGTAACTGCATGCATGAGTCCCAGTATAAATAGTTACAATTAATTACTGTCCGATTTTATCATTGTGATATTTTTGTATTATATCAAGTATTAAGTATATAGTAACTAGGGTCCGCAATTTGGAGGAGAGAGTTATCTTCCTTAAATTCTCACTCTAATTTTTTTTTATTTTTAAATGTATCTTTTGAGCAAATATTCGTTTTGAAAATGCGGTCCCGAGATAGAATGTTTGGGAACGACTGCTGTATCATGGCTATTAAACAGCTTGTGGTCAGCTAACTTTAATCTGAAAAAAATTAAATGCAATGTCAATCGCTATCTACTGTCCTCCTGATTACTCTTTCCTCTTCCTACTCATTATTATTGTTTCTGTTCCTAATTCTTCCACATACTGTATCCCCTATGTGGCTTAGTGACTTTATTACCTTGCTTAAGGATGATACCGTTTAAAAAATATCCTTAAGCGAAGGAGATATAGACTTTCCTAACGGACGAGAGAGTAGAAACAATGAAGAAAATTGGGAGATTGGAGCAGTGGAAATCTTCATTTCAATGGTTCTTTCTTTAAATAAAGTTTGTTTTTTAAGATATTAAAGAATAAATATAATAATCTATACCTTGTTTTCATTCGGTATTCTTTTAATATTCAAAGATAAAAAAAAAAAAAATTTTGTAGCCTGAGACATACTTTGAGCTGATTCTTGGTCTTACTGCCATATAGCGTGGAAACGCCAGTTCCCGTACGGTCACTAACGTTAAGCAATGTCGAGCCTTGTCAGTTGATAGATGGGTGACTGCATGGGAATATCAGGTGCTGTAAGCATTTATGTGCGGGTGATGTAAGCTATAATGGCTAGAAATTGTTACTCGGTCAGCCGAGTTCCAATTGTAGATGGGTGCTTTATATTCACTTACGCGCAAATACTCTTGGGGAAGGCATGAACCCATTTCTTCCCTTCACAACTATGCGTTAATTAGTAAGACCTGTATCAGTAAATTACTATTATATTAAAAAAATTCTTAGAACATAAAAATATTTTCTGGCTTTAAATAACCTGTAAAGTGCTGATAGGTTGCCGAAAACGAATCAATTAACCGAATTTTGATAAAAAAAATCTTCGATGAATTGATTCATTGAATTAAGTTAATTGTCAAGTTAAAATGCATATTATGTGAAAAGTCTTTTCATCATTTGGTACGAAAGCTCTTGAAAATATATTTCAATTGAGCACTATAAACAACAGCCACCTGCGTTATTGCAAAGCTCTTCAGTAAAATAAATTGGAGCACTACGGCTGATTGGCATTTGTTTACATTCGTAAAAACAATATGCTAGATTTAGTTGTTTCTCTATGTCGAATGAAGATAGCTCAGTGGTAAAAACTCCTACTGGTCGGTTGGGTTTTGATCCTGACTTGAAGTATATAAAGTTACTTTTGCTTTACTCGTTTTGGAGTTTTTTCTTCGGGCTTTGAGCTTGAATTCTGGACGATTGTATTCGCCTCAATTTCACGTTCTTAGTTCTTTCTTTTTTCTTATCCCATATTTTCCCTTGGGCATTGGTTTGTTCAATTACAAGCCAAAATACATAAGGTTTTTCCAAACGAGTATAACTATATATATATATATATATATATATATATATATATATATATATATATATATATATATATATATACATATTGTTATATTCCGTACCTATGAACAATAATGAGTATGTCCCAATCCCTATAAATACGTTGAACACTATTGATAATGGGAGTCCACCACTAAGCAGTGGTTTGCCTACTCCATGATATACGTGTGTGAGTGTGTGTACCCCCAAAAATTTGTACCCAATTTTTGACAATAAGAAACGTTTTATGATAATTATCTGATATGTTTATTATACCACAGGCATAAAAACCATTTTGACAGTAACCTTCTAATATGAGTGGTTTTCTACCTATGTATTCGTTGGACTTTAGTTCATAAATAACTTATATGATACTTTTTATTCTAACATTTCACTGATATTATCATAACATTTTGATACTACTATGATAAGTATATAATACTTTCTTAAAATGGTAATTCGAAATTTTCAAATAATCATTTAATAAATTTTAATTAATTTAAATAATGATGCTTTTCGTCAATTTATTTAAACAGTTTTAAATAGGCTTTTGATATTATTAAATGATTATTAAATAATAATTATTAAATAATTCTAAATTACAGTTTTCTAAAGCTGTGTGAAAATTAAAAAAAGAAATAATTTATGAATATTCTCTCATTTTAATCAATGTGGACGCATGGTAATGATATACTGAAAGTAGATCTGCAAGATTCAATGAAAAATTTTCATTTCATGAGATTTATGTTCAGCACTAAATTGTCAGGGAAAAAATGTAGATAAAATGAATGTTTCTTTTCAGCTTTTAGAGAAGTAGTTACATTTTTAAAAAAATCCTTTCCCCTCAAGCAGAGCGATTTACTAAGCGTAGTTTAGTTGTGGCTTAAGACCAAATGTGTGGGAAGACCCAGTGACGATCGAAGTCACTACAACCGAAATAGATCCGGCGGGACCTGCTTACTAAACATAACACCACGTCGAAGTCCCTAACTTCGTGCAGAGCGATAATACAAGAGGCAAAGAAATACTAATCCATATATATATATATATATATATATATATATATATATATATATATATATATATATATGTATGTATATATATGCGTGGTACTTATTGGAAAGCTCAATATCAGTGATAGAGCTAACATAGTCAGTCGTGTGGATATGTTTTTTGTAACCCTAGTTTTCATGTCTGATCATCGCCAAAGCGTGAAACACAGGGTTACAAACTCATATCCATACGACAGAATGCACACAAACACAAAATCATATATATATATATATATATATATATATATATATATATATATATATATATATATATATAATATATATATATCAATATATATATATATATATATATATATGAAAGTGAACATATATATATATATATATATATATATATATATATATATATATATATAAATGGACATTGAAGCCAACACTCAAAGGCGACAGGCTGTTCCATGCTAGACGCAATTGTCATCATTTATATTTACATACGCTCTGTCTCTGATATTGAGCATTTTATCCCATAAATATAGCACGTCTTAAAACTATAATTCTTCATATATATATATATATATATATATATATATATATATATATATATATATATATATATATATATATATACCTTTTATTTTATTCATATATTAATATAAAGAGAGCTGAAACCATTCTCTTGTCAGTTTGAGAACCTTTATAGACAATTTATAACAACTATGTAATGTAGACAGGTAAGAATAAATTCTACGTATAATAAAAGAACAAACAAAGGAAGTTACTTACCAGATATTTTGTTGATTTTCTTTTGTGTGGAGAGAAATTATTCTTTCAAAACGACGAATCAACTAAATTCTTCTGTCTGTTTAAGGTCGTACAAGTCCACTGTCTATGTCCAGAGCGTAACTAGAGGTCGAAAGATGAAATCATAAATAACAGTGTTTCTCTGACTCACTCAAGTCATTCGTTCGCTCCACTAATCTCCTCATTTTAACCACAAGGCGTGGATTTAAAAATCCGATCGACACGCTTCGTCGTGATTAAAGCGAATAACATGTAATATGGCGCTTAATTTTATTCTCTTTGCGTGTTCATGGCCATTTCAGGAGTCAGGAAATGAGCGGGGATCCTGGACTTGATATTGTAGGCAATAATTTGCATATTTTAAGGTCCCATGCTTTTTATATAGATATGAAAGCCTGTTTATATGCTTATTTAGTAAGTCATGAGAAACATCTATATATGTAAATAGATGGGTAAAATTTACATTCGGATCAGTCTGGTGTCGTATTAAAGAGAATTTTACAGACAGGGTTAAAAGTAGATATGATGAACTAAATGAGAACTGAAATTCTAAGCTGGGCACAATAAAGAAGATTTAGGAGTAACAGCAAACGAGATCATCCCAAAGAAAATGACATGAAAAAAAAAGGAATAACAGAGGAAATTCCTGACATGATAAATAGGAGACAGTAAACAATGGCTAGAAATGGCACGGACTAAAGGAAATTGTACAAAGAAATTAGGTAAAATGCCGCTAGGCTAAAATTTTAATTGACCAAAAAATAGGGTGATTAATTAAAAAGAAACATGGGTATTACAGATGAAACCGTTAAGCATACAAGAAAAAAAGAACTTCAAAATAAATCTCAGGAATAGAATGATAGAACTCTGATAATAAAGAAAGTAAAATACTTCATTGATGGAACGAATATATCGGAGAACATTTCCACGACGATATAGAGAAACCTGCAATACTTTGCAACTACTCGGCCTCACATTGACTGTTGACCTGAGATGGAACTAATACATTGAGTCAATAGCTTCGTCCACCATAAGGAAAGTTGGCTCCCTGTGCCGCGCAAGGAAATTTTTTCACGCCGGAGTCGATCCTTCAAATCTACAAAATCAACCATTCGCCCTTACATGGAGTATTACTGCCATATATGGTCTGGTACCCCTTATGTTTGTCTCAAGGTTCTTGATAAAATCCAGAGACAGATATGCAACGTAATTGGCCTTGATCTGGCATCTCGTCTACAGTCATTCTCTCACAGACGTGCCGTAGCCGCCCTCTGTCTTTTTTTTACAAATATGGTGATTAAAAGATGATAGTCTCGTTTTAGTGGCGTTAAAATTACTTACTCATTTCTTGCCGCTGTTAACAACTGCTCTGTTGTCACATTCGAGAGCCGCTGTCAATTTTTCTTTGTCCGTCCTATCGTGCTTACTATTAAGGTATGATTAAATTGTTTTATCAGCAGTATAAAACCTAGTTCGTAGCGGATTGCATTGTGAATGTCAGATGCCGTCAGGTGCCGTCTGTCTTTTTTACAAAACCTTTCATGGTAACTGCTCCGAGGTGCTGCTTTCGCTGGTTCCCAGACTTCATGAATTTAAGAGTTCTACTAGGCTGGCATCTCGCTCACACCCTCTCACTGTTGAATTTGTTAAATGTAGCCGTCTTCTTCTCCAATAGCTTCATGTCTCGCAACTCTCGCCTGTGGAACTCCCCTCCTCTCTTCCTGTTTCCCTGATAGCTATAATCGCCAAATATTCAAATGTAATGTCAATCGACGTCTCGAGATGCCCTGATCTATCCCCTATCCTTCTCTTCATCCTTTCCTCTATCACTCATAATTGCTCTTGCTCCAACTCTCTGTAACCCCTTGCGTGGTAGTGGCTACCCGACTTGCTTGGGGTAAAAGGCTTAACCCCCCCAAAAAAAAAACCCACAGAAATATCGAAGGATCAGAAATATTAAAATCTGAAGTGAAATCAACACTTAACAAATGAAGCAAGAATAGATAAAGAAAATCAGATAGAATTGTTATGGAAATGTAGGTAGCTTTATATGATTTCAGCACTGAAAAAATTACTAATATAATAAATAAATTTCATGACAATAGTGTAATACCGGAAGATCTAAGTAGATTCATTTTCATATCGCTGCTGGAGAATTCAAGGGCAAACGAATGCGAACTCCATCGAATGATCAGATAGCGAAAGATTTCATTGGAAACAAAGTAAACAGCACTGGACTGTTATGCAATATCGGTACTCATGTATGACAGTGAATGCTGGGCGATATAATCGCAAATAAAGACGAAACTTGAGGCTTTAGAAATATAGTTCCACAGAAGAATGCTGCGAATACGATGGCCTGAAAATGTGAGCAACGACAAAGTTTTAGAAAAAATAGAAACGAAAAGGAAACTTATATGTAGCACCGGTTTTGTGATGTCAACGAACACTTATTGTCTCTTTCGTAATGTTCCTTGTAGTAGAGACTTTCGAATCGCCGATACAACTATAGTAACGCTGTTGAACAAGTCAGAGGTCTTTGAATTGTACTTGCTCGATAATACTCGCTTGAATAGTAATCCGTATAGTGGTCTGAATAGAGAAATAGTATAATGAATTGAATAGAGAATTGCGGCCGTATAGTAATAGAGGATAGACTAGAAATAGAGATCTGAATAGTAATAGAGGATAGAATAGAAATGACGATCAATTAGACCCACGCTACCTCCCATATACGTGTTTTCTCTATGGTTACGTGGTTTACTTAATTCAGAAATGGGATCGCCGGTGTTTGCTCACTGGCGATCTATGTTCAAACTCAAGTGTCGGCAGTGACACTTTATTCCTATATAACAACCAAAGAGAGACAGTTGAAATTTCTAGGGTGAATAATAAGAAAAGCAGGCTTGGAAAATTTAACGCTCGCAGGACATAGAAAAGATTGCAATATGAGCAATGGTAAAAATGTTCATAATACCCAGAAATTCATACACAGATGTTCTCAACGACACATGGCACAGTTGATAAAGACGTTGGTGAGATCCAGTGACAGGACACAAAGAGTGTGAGTTCAATACCCGGTTAAGGCAGTGGACACCTTCGAGAGGGGAATTAACAGGAGATAACTGATAACTGACATCCATGGCACGTGGAACTAGAACAGTCTATCCTAGTGAGTGAAATCAGTTCGACATTCCAACCACCTAAAGAAGGCCGGAGCGTAATATGGCGACAAAGATGAGGACAATAGTCCGAATAATGTAAATAGTGTAAGCGTTTCTTTTCTCGCTTGTGGAAACCTATTCCGGCTCCCTCCTTTCCAACCAACTTTAATCTTCAAAAATTTAAATGCAATGTCAATCGCTATCTACTCTTCTTTTTTTTCTCGTTCCTTAGTAATGTTTATATTTCCTAATTCCTCTACATCCAGTAACCCTTTGTGTCTTAGTGGCTTTACCGCCTTGCTTGGGGTGAACTTGGTTTAAAAAAGGAAACATTCGGCATTCATTGATTGAATAATTATCAATAAGGTCCTGTGGAAATTAGAAAAATGTCCACTTAAATGAGTTTTTTTTTCCTTTTTCCAGGGAAATATGTTTCTCATGTCCACTAATTACAGTATTGATGGCTTCTTTTCGTCGCTAAACATTTGTAATCTATAAAGTCAACAGTTTAATCACACCATTGTTTTTTCTTCGGGTTGTGATATCCTTTTGAGTGTGGGTGTTGTTGAAGGTTTTCTATATAGCAAAACTTAAGAAAAGAATGACGCGATTTAAGAAAAGTATGGCAAAATTTAAAAGAATAGTGAGATTTACAAAAATGGTGAGATTTAATAGAGGAATGACGATATTTAAAAATTGGCGGGATTGAAGAAAAGTATGGTGAAATTTAAAAGAAGATTGAGATTTACAAAAATGGCGAGATTTAATAGAAGAATGAGAAGATTTGAAAATTGGCGATATTTAAGAAAAGAATGACGAGATTTAAGAAAAGAATGACGAGATTTAAGAAAAGAATGACGAGATTTAAAAGAATGACGAGATTTAAAAGAATAACGCGATTTAAGATAAGAAAACCGCGATTAACCTTCGACGTTTCAATTCTTAAAACTTGTGATGTAAATATTTTTTCATTTATTTCACATAATATATAGTCACATTTCTTTTTGTGAAATAAAAGATTTGCATTCTTATAAAGCAGAATTACTGAGTGAATATTTGGAAATGATTATTATATTTAGCAGTGTGTTTGGTCGTAAGAAAGCTTTCTTTATAAAAGAAAACTTTTGTTTAACACGATTGCCACGAATTTATATTATATATATTCAGTCTAACGTTCTGTTCATTGTTCATATCAGAACATCTCAGTGTGCTTTCTGGGCTTCTTCAAGTGTCAAGGCATCCGGGCCATCATCGAATTTCTTTAGGAATACTCCATTTAATCAGTGGCTGTAGATTAATCTAGTTCCGATGTCTGGTACTAGATATACCCCGTCTTGTTTTTATTTAACATTATTCAGTTATTGCTCATCCTGTTTGTGATGAGTTTAGTCGTATTGAACTTCTTGTAGCAATCGTTAATTTCACAATCTGCTATCTACACATTAGTCATATCTTATAAATCCCTTATTCCAAGAAAAAATGTCATCTACTGCTTTTATGCCAGAATACTCATCCTCAAGATGCGAACGATCCGGGAAGCCATCTTGAACTTGGAATGGGAAGAGCATCTGCATGGATTTTCATTTTTCCGAAATGGTCGAAATCTTTTTGGTCCCTAGTATTATGTAAACATGAAACAGTCAGTTATGTGCCATGCGTGATACCCGCTCAGACGAGGTGGATTTTTCCCCGCAGTAGGTTGCCATTTCTTTTCTGCGGTAAACCAGTTTCCATCCAGGGCTATAGAACCCGGTCTGCCCTACTATTTACCCAGAAGAAGAGTCATCATACCTTTCCCAAGGATATTAACACGTAAGTGAATGTAAGGGATTTGACGGGAATTCGAACTCGGCTCTCCTGTTCCTCAATCCGAGACGCTATCCATTATTCCACCTTGCCTCCTTAAAAACGTGACTTGAAACACGGACGACTGCCTCATTCTGTTCGCTTGGACGTTGTCTGGATATCCTTTGTAGAAACTTCAAGATATCAAATTAACTGAATTAAACCTGAAATCATTCTTTTTTTTATACTGGAATACATGCTTTAAACATAAGACACCGTAAGAATATTTTAAAAATCCAGGAAAATTCTTTGATGTCTGAATATTGAAGATATAGGTTTAGATGAAAAAAAAATCAGAGAATTTTCCAAAACCTTGCCGGAGAATTATACATCCATCTAAAAGAATAATTTCAGCACTAAAACATATATATATATATATATATATATATATATATATATATATATATATATATATATAGAGAGAGAGAGAGAGAGAGAGAGAGAGAGGGGGGAGAGAAAAACTTTTTCTTTGATAGTTTCCAACGTTTTCCTTTTATGTTAATGAAACCCAATGCTCAGGTGGCAAATGTGTCCCAGTGGTCGTTTCAATGAATCCCAAAGATCGAGCAGAAAAATTCGTGTGACAATGCAAGTTTATCAGGTTCAACGCATATGGTATATTCTGCTAAGAATTCTTCTCTAACATTTACAATTTAGCTAGAACGACTCCCTCCTTATGTCTCTTTCTCTCCAACAACCACCTTGTAATCAGTTTTACGCAAAAAAACAAAAAAAACAAAAAAAAAAACACAAGTGTACCTACATTACTTTCAAGTCGATTTTCCATTTAAACGCTGAGATATACGTTTCCACTCCGTCTTGTTCCTACAACAATGTTAGATATTATCATTCACTTATTTTTTTTAAGAATAGAACGAGTTATTACACGTTTCAGGATATGTTCATACCGATATTATATATATATATATATATATATATATATATATATATATATATATATATGTGAAAAATATATAGAAAATAGGAAGGAACTGGTTAAGTAAATAATCCAAAGTCCCTTAGTATTTTAGTTATTATTTAAAAAAAAATAGTGCTCAATACAAAAGTAGAGCATAAATATAATTATTTATTTAAAAATATGATTCCAAATCGCGACATAAGAAGTCCCATGTTTCAAAACAAGAGCCGAAAACTTCAATATAATTATTTAAATATAATTATTTAAATTAAATTAATATATATATATATATATATGTGTGTGTGTGTGTGTGTGTGTGTGTGTGTGTGTGTGTGTGTGTACCCAAGTATAGGATTGGTGTATACGGAATAAATTCCAATAATTAACAAATACTATTCTTAAAAGAGTGTTCAATACAGAAATATAATTTATTCGAAAATTCTAACATAAATATGTTATAAAATCACTACAAAAATAGCCATTTGGTTTCAACACTTCTGGCATCTTATCAAGTAATGATGTTGAATGTAGAATAAAGGGTTTATTCTACATTCAACAGCATCACCTTTAAGTTTTAAGAATTAAAACGTTGAAGGTTAATCACGGTTTTCTTTTCTGAAATCGCGTCTTTCTTTTAAATCTCGTCATTCTTTTCTTAAATCTCGCCATTTTTTAAATCTCGTCATTCTTTTCTTAAATCTCGCCATTTTTTAAATCTCGTCATTCTACTATTAAATCTCGCCATTTTTGTAAATCTCACCATTTTATAATATATTTATGCTATAATTTTCGAATTAAATTTTTCCAAAGCGGAAACCGTTCGGAAAAACACCATGGACTAAGGTTTTTGTTTTCAACAACTTAAACCCAAATATAAAATTACTTGCGAGAAAGCCAGAAAATCTTTTTTTCTGTTTTTTTTTTTTTCTGGCTTTCTCGCAATTTATTTTCATATTTGGGTCTAAATTGTTGAAATAAAACCCTAGTCCATAGTGTTTTTCCGAGCGATTTCGGTCTTGGATAGCTGAAATCGCTAGGCAACTCACTATGGATTAGAGTCTTACTTCAACAACTTATGCCTAAATATTAAAAAAAAAATGTGAGAGAACGGAATAAAAAGATTCCGTAGTCTTTAACAGCCCATACCTTAATAATTATATGCTGGCAACACACACACACACACACACACACACACACACACACACACACACACGTAAGAGATCTTATCAGTCCATGCTATCTTTTAATGCTTGTGGACTAATATGACTTCCTGAGATCGATAGAGGTGCGGTTTCCTTCGCTTCGTTTATGGTTATGAACTCTTTATCCTAGACTGAATGACAATCAAGGCTAACGAATCCCGTGTACACTCTTACTCAATAGGTAGCTGTTACGAGAAAACATGGATACATACCTTTCAAAAAGTCATTTGTGTGAAAGTGAATGCAACAGGCAAGACGGGGTTTGAACACGATTCTCCGATTCCAATTTCCATTACGCTGCTCACACGATGATAAATATTCCATACGTATTTGGGATTAAATATTCTTTATTGTTGAAATAGAAAGACTGTAAGACAATCATCTTTCTTCTTATCGGAATAATTTAACCTTTCCCGTTAGATGATCCTGAGAGATTTATGAGTCCTTCCAGGATTTATTATTGGTGTACAGTCTTGACAAAATAAGATATGCAAATGATATATTGTTCATCACAGAAACAGAAAGGAAACAATAGGAACTCCAACAGAAATTAGGAAAGGATAGCGGGAAGAAAGGAATAACGCTTGATTGTAAGAATACAGAATATAAAATTGATATTAAGAGGAACAGCTCAATTTACGACCTACGAGTTAGAGACATCAAAATCATGTAAGCATAAAGAAATTAACATCTTGTTTTAACAGAGGATGGAAAATGTGACACCGATAGCTGAAGAAATATTATAATTGCGAAAGATGCCTTACGAAAGTAAAGCAAAGTATTAAGAAACAGGAAATATCGTTAGAAACAAAGAGAACGTGACTTAGCGACATCTCTTTGGCCCAGTGAAAGAGGCACTGGGGAGCCCAATTTATGGTGGTGATGAAGAACAGAACATATCGTAAGGAATTGGCTACATCAGCAGGCAGCTGAGTTTTACGAATACATTCCCTCATTCGTAGAGGGGAGACTGCCATTAAAAGAGGTAGTGACTATGTTGAGAAGTAGGGACCTGTACCTGTGATGTATAGCTATATATTCATGTACTTTATGCATTATTGTATTTCTTATATAATAAAACAAATTGGGCACCTTGAGGCGGTGTAATGGTTAGCAAGCTTCTCTCGTTAAAACGATTGCGACTGAGTAGTGAGTTCGATCCTCACTGATTGCCCCCTGCCTTGTGCCACATCTAAGCTTCGCTTGGAAAATCACTATAATAAAGCAAATTGCACTACTTTTTTGACTCAGGGTCGTATATATAGAGTTAACCTGTTACTGGCATTTATTTGTTAATATCAAACGTATAAAAAAAAATTCACGTGTCGTCAGAAAGCTATACCATAAGAAAATGAGCTTTTGGAACACATTGTTGGAAATTGCGAAAAAGTTGAACAGATATCAATAAAAAAAAATAGTAAGCACAGGCAAGATAAGAACTAGAAAAAATGTCTCTCAAGAACGTTAGAAAAACTGATTTGGGAAAAATTAAAAATGGTAATAAAAAAGTGGATTGACCAACCAGTAAATATTTTCATTTTATGTTCCGGACTAAAACAAAAGTAAAGAAGCAGATTATTAATTCTAAAAGTAGCAAAAAATGCATATTTAAGTAAACATCATAAAGAAACGGTTCATTTTATTGAAATACTATACGAAACGTGATTTCTAGACAGTAACCTTTAGTGATGAATATAGAGCTACATTGCATGGACTTGGTGACCAGGATAGAGTTTGATTCCTTCGTGAAAGCAATCAAATGCCACGACTTATAAGTGGAAGTAATGATTTTGGTTAGTATTGTAAGTAGTGAAATTATAATTCCATTCATAGCAGATGTTGGCGTCAAAATGATGTTCTTAGACAAGAGGTATCTGCAGATGTACAGATGGCAAGAAGATTTAAACTAAAGGTTCATTCTTACAAGATAATACTCCTGCATAATATGCAAAGCTGATTATAGACCACCTTCCCGTAAACGCTTTCAAAGACCCAAAAAATTGGAATTTTACCAAGACTCTCCAGATAGAAACCCAATAGAAATCTTGTAGTTGGTCATTAAATGAGTTGTAGACGAGAATGAAATACAATATTCAAGCAAAGAAAGATAGCAATGTTAAAGCCAAATTTTTAGATAAGTGATTTAGATCAGTAAATGTAAATATCAAGGAGGCCATATTAATGTGTAAAATAACGAAGTAGTAATTATGCTGGTATATAGCTTGATCCAGCAAATTTATTTTACGACCCGTCATCTCTTGGCTTATCTAATGTATTTTTCTGTGTTGTGGAGTGATCTCCGGTAATACAAAATAAACTAGGCAAGACGCCTTAGATAAAAAAAAAAAGCTCAAAGTGATTCAAGGAAGTACGTCGCAGTCTATCCCAGGTTCACATCAAGACAAAACCTCTGTTTTCGGGCAGAGTGTCACGAGACCTCCGTCTTCGGGCAGAGGATGATTCAAGGCTCTGTCTACGGATAGAGACTCGGCAGCTGGGTAATCTGACATGGCGTAACTCCAATGTTGCTGTTATAACTCCTAAACAATGCCGTATGTTTTATTATATCCGCATAATGAGATTAATATTCATTAAAATTGATTGGACAAGAAAGTATTTTAGGGGCAAATGATGAGGATAAGCCTAGAAAGTAGATGATGAAAATGGAAATGTTTAGTAAATGAACTCAGCCTACATGAACACGAAAACACAAATAAAATAGAATTTAAAAGAATGCAAATTAAATTTCAATAAACTCCTAAAACGAAATAGTGTCGAAACAATTGAGAGGAAATCTGACACAGATCCGAATGCGCGCGTGAATAGGGAAAGATGCCTTTTAGAAACTAAACATAATATTAAGAGAGACAGAAATGTCGTTCGAAACATCGAAAACGTGCTGCCATTCTTTGCAAAATAAATCCTACAGCGTACTGGACAATTTCTTCACAGATGACGAAGAAACTAAAGGAAGGCAATGTGTGGTTCTACAGAAGGAGGTGTAGAATAATATAGACCTGTGTTACTCAACGTGGGGACTAGCCCCTTCTTGTGGGCTCTGTTATATTGAAAGGCGGTATTGAGAGAATTTATTTGCTTTGGGGGAGGTGATTATACACAGTTGGGTGGTAGGCATTTATTCATGTGTTTCAAATTTAAAAAAAAAAAAAATTCAATATTGGCGACAAAAGGTCATTTCTGAAGCTGTCGGATACTAACAAACTTTTCTTCATTGCATTTCCAACTTCAGAGAAGGCTGAATGTGCTCTCAACGCAGTTACGTGGCTCCTTACTAACCAAAGAAATCGCCTGCACATGACAAAACGAGGAAATCTACGCTTACTTCTAATCAACGTGGAATCTAGTGTAAGAACCTTAAACAGAAGGCACTAAAGTTAACCATCGCTTTGAAAACATTGAGCTACCAAATAAAAGATTTTGTTGAAAATTCTATCCCGGTGGATGAAATAAAAGTTTCGGTTCGAAATTTCAATCACCCGAAGAAGGCCGGAGCGTACAACGGCCGAAACGTTTTGAATATTATAATAAAGATCAGGATAACAGTTGGAATAATGTAAATAATCATATCTCATCTCAGAGATATAGACAGATATTAATTTTTTTTTCGTATTTTAATCAGTGTAATTTATAATACATTTATGTTAATATCTAAGTGTTATCTTATCTTAGCTGAATTCAATATAATTTTCAAAATTTAATTTGACAGGGGGGGGGGCGTTGAGAGAAAGTTTGTGTCCAAAGGGGGCGTTGGTTGAAAAAAATGTTGGGAAGCAATGCCATAGACGGAGTACTGGGAGATATCAAGCACAATGGGTGCTTATGCATCAGATAGCGACAATTAAAATTTCTGGAACACATAACAAGAAACGTGAGCTTCGACACCTTCACGCTTGTGGGATATATTGAAGGCAAAATGGATAACGGAAAATAGATTGCAGAACAGGAACAATGAAGGCTGTTCAAAAGTCAAGCGTTACTGCCGGGAACAGGTAGCTGTAGAGAGTTAATCCTGAAGGGACGAAACGTATAAAAGAATAATGATTTAGAATAGATGCCATTATGACACATAGGCTCTTGTGTAAAGAATGTGTCAGAATTAATCAATTTTGCCTCTGAGTTGGTAATTAATGCTCCAATACTCTAAATGCACGGACAATTAAACATAAACCACTTAATGTTTAATGTATCCACCTTTCGAAACATTCAATCGGTCAGTTTTGATAATCATTAATCACGCAGCTTTTGTTGATAAATAAGAAAACCAAAACAAACAAACAAACAAACTTAACAGGTTTTAGTGAGAGGAGAAGGACACTACTGGAGCTACCAATTGGATATCTTAATTCAGCAAGTACAGAACTTTACATTCGTGCACTTGCTTGATTTCATTGTTTTCATCAATATATATATATATATATATATATATATATATATAAGTGTCGGATTGGTGTTTACGGAATAAATTCCAATAACGAACAAATACTATTCTTAAAAGAGTGCTCAATACAGAGTAGAGCAAATATAATTATTTACTCGAAAATTATAACATAATCATGTTATAAAATCACTACAAAATAGCCTTTTTGTTTCCACACTTCTGGAATTTCAACAGCATCATTTGGTAAGACACCAGAAGTGTTGAAACAAATGGCTATTTTTGTAGTATATTTTATAACTGGTTTATGTTATAATTTTCGAATAATAAATAATTATATATATATATATATATATATATATATATATATATATATATATATATTTTTTTTCTCCTTAACCCTAACATCTCAAAATATCAAATTTGTCTGGACATATAAATTAAGGTTTCTAAAAAAATTATTCTTAGCATCGCTTGATAATGGAACTGAAGTTTGTATTTTAAGCTAAATTTTTATGATTGAATTTGAATTGAATTTTCACTTTTGAAACATGGGGATTCCGGTGTTGCGATGATAATATATTTAAAAAAAATCAATTATAATATTGTTGATCGTTGTGATGGCCTTTTTAGTAAACATCGCAGAGGCGCGCTCTTATAATTATTTTTAAATTAACCGTCGGAGCTGGGGTACAGTGTTTTTTTTCTCTGTAAACAAGCTTCCACACTATAAGGGTGCTAATCAGAGATGGTAAAAATGCAGCCTAGCTTTAAATGTTATCCAAATATGTTGTTACTACTATATTTGTAATAGAATTTGTATAATGTTAGTTACTTTTGATTCATACTTTGATTCTTGAAGATATGCTGCCTATATATATATATATATATATATATATATATGGAAGAGTTTATAGTAGTTTCAACGAGAGAAAAATGTGTATAATAAAAAGAAGAGAGAAACCGCAAACATTTTTGGTTGTAATGTGGATTAAAAAAAAAATATATTATGCTTTATTTTCCATAATTTTGCTACATGGGATTCCGGTCTCGCGACCTTCATCAGGCAAAGAGTGGATATTATATTGTTAAAGGAATTAATTTTTCTTATGTTTTTCGATGTTAAATATTCTCAATATTCTCTTTTTTGTGTGTTAGTGACACAAAAGGTCTTTCTTGAACTGGCAGTGAAAGAATTCTGCGTGTAGAGTAATAAAACAATTAAGACTGGATCGAGAAAGGGTGAAAAAAAAAATATATTCTTATCTTTTAATGACCCCTGTGTGTTCTATATCCTATTTAAAACCCATTTTGTTGACACCGGCAACACACGAAAAAAACATGTTTTAATTTCAACCCATTCGTGGTCAAGTTGGTCTAAGGATCGTCAAATCTCATGAAGGTTTACCCAAAGGAACGCATATAAAATATGTATTATATATATATATATATATATATATATATATATATATATATAGTGTTATTCGTGTTTGTGTATATGTGTATATATTTATTTGTGTGTAGGTGTGTGTGTTTGTACTGCGGAATGTATATGTGTGTATATTTGTATATATATGTGTGTATATGTATATATAAAATAAGATGGTGAAGAGGAGGAGAAGAAGTGAAGAGGTTAACAAATGTTGATGTATATGTGTATGTGTGTGTATTTGTGCATGTGTGTGTGTATAAATGTGTGTATAAATGTATATATGTGTACGTGTGTGTATATGTATATATATGTATATATATTAACACCTCGAGGCGGTGTAATTGTTGGCAAGCTTGGCTCGTTAGATCAATTGCGACTGCGTAGTGAGTTCGTTCCTCACTGGGTGCCCCTTAATTTCGGCTTTGTGGCACAGTATATATATATATATATATATATATATATATATATATATATATATATATATATATGTATGTATGTGTATGTATATGTGTGTATGTATATGTATGTGTGCATGTGTATATATATATATATATATATGTATGTGTCGTATATTATTGTGTATCTAAATTTATATTTACGTATATCTCTGTATGAATGTGTTTATATATGTATGTTAGGGTATATGTATATTGGTGTGTCTCTATATATTTCTATGTATGTATATGTATGTACGTTTATATATGTATTTGTTTGAATGTTGTTGTATTTATATGTATGTACGAATAATATGTGTACTTGTAATTATAGATAGGTATATTTATGTACATGTTTATTTGTAGATAGATATGTATATATATATATATATATATATATATATATATATATATATATATATATATATATATATGTTTCTGGATGTATATGTGTGTGTGTTGGCACCCATTATATATGATATTGTTTGTGTGTATGTGTAGGTATGGAAACTTTGGTATGTCATTATTGCCACAGTAGTTAGTCTATGTGTGTATATATGTTCATGTGTGTATTAGTGCGTGTGTATATGTGTAGATATATGTATGTATGCATAAACGTGTGTATGTATGTGTGTATATATGTATGTATTTGTATGTGTACGTGTTATCATAGATTTGTATGTGTGTGTATATATTTATGTTTATATATTTATATGTATTTCTGTGTGTGTGTGTATATATATATATATATATATATATATATATATATATATATATATATATATATATATATATAATTGGTATATACGGAATGAATTCCAATAACCAACAATTACTATTCTTAAACGAGTGCTCAATACAAATTAGAGCAGATATAATTATTTTTTATAAAAAAAAAAAAATTATAACATAAGTATGTTATAAAATCACTACCTTTTTTTCTTATTATGGTTGCAATTAACAGGGTTTTTATATTGAATAGTGGTATTTTTGTATCCACTATTTTTTAGTGCAGAATTATAAAAATCACAATGTTTATTGAAAACCTCCTTATTATAAGAGTTAGCGCTAATAAACATAGTGATTTTTATAATTCTGCACTAAAAAATAGTGGATACAAAAATACCACTATTCAATATAAAAACCCTGTTAATTGCAACCATAATAATAAAAAAAGGTAGTGATTTTATAACATACTTATGTTATAATTTATTTTTTTTTATAAAAAATAATTATATATATATATATATATATATATATATATACACAGAAATACATACATATAAATATATAAACATAAATATATATGTATGTATGTATATGTGTGTTAGTTTGTGTTTGCTGCCGCGTGTATATGTATAAAAACGTATGACAGTACACTTATTTCTGTAGGTTTTGTTTTTATCCTGTTTTCCTTCGCCTAATATTTAATAAAACTATTATCAACTTATATCATTAAAATATATGTTTTTATTGATATTTGTGGTTTTGGAATTTTCGTTTTAATATATTAAATAATATTATTTTTAACCATTTTTATCTTTGTATATTTGTTATATTTTAATAAGTGGCTAGCATTTGTTTAATGATACTTTCAGTCTTAAATATTTATTGGTTGTGGTATCTGATTGTCTAGGCCAATGTCTGTGGATGTATGTACATGTATTTATCGTTGTTTATGTGTATGGAAAGTGCATTCACTTTTAATTGTGTATGTATGTGGGTGCAGGTTACCCCCACCTTTTTTTTTCATAAAGGGCCGTGGAGATGTTCCTGTCTCGTCACTTTTTTGTGTGTATATATATCTAAATATGTCTGGTTACTTATGTATTATAATCTGATTGTGTTTGTGTTGTCTTGCGCGTGAGTTTAAGACCCCATTCACACACTTGGGATTAAAATGTATATACATGTATTGTCAGATGACCAGATATTGTAGCGTCTGTTCTAACGTAATTTCAACGAAGAAATAAATTGAATAACATATGTATTTCTACTTTTCTCCTCAGCAATTTTATAGTTTTTAACCTAATAGTAATTAAATTTGGATTTTTAAAATTGGCAGTTTTTAATTTTAATACCAAATTTTATCATATATTTTAATAATTATTGGTTAGAATAAATTCTTTTTTTTAATATTACCCGTATTTTAAAGACCTGAATAGCTATTATAACATGATTTCATTCTCAAGCTTTTAAATCTTCCTATACTTGGGCTTTGATTGGTCATTCTAGCTTTTGTAACAACGTTACCTTACGAAGGATCGTTAATTAATTTGAAACTTTTAAAACCATTTATTTTACATTCAACATCATCACTTGATAAGACACCGGGGGTATTGAAATAAAATGGCTATTTTTGTAGTAATTTTATAACATATTTATGTTATATATTTTTTTTAATAATTATATCTGCTCTACTTTGTATTGAGCACTCTTTTAAGAATAGTAATTGTTGGTTATTGTAATTGATTCCGTATACATCAATTATATACTTGGGTATATATATATATATATATATATATATATATATATATATATATATATATATATATGCAATTTTACATATATTATTTATATATTATATACACGTGGTACTCATTAGAAAACGCTCAATATCAATGATAGAGCTAACATATTTAATTGGATTTATGTGAGTTTGTGACCCTAGGTTTCCCACTATTTGCGATCGTCAGACAAACTGACGTTCGCAAATACCGTGAAACCCAGGGTCAGAAACTCACTGCAATCCAACTATACATACATACATACATACATACATATACATATATATATATATATATATATATATATATATATATATATATATATATATATATATATATATATATCAGGAGGTTAGTTGAATCTGTTACGTTAGTTTCAACGTTACGGTATCCTCAAGTGATTTTTTTTTAAATAAAAATCGCCTGAGGATACCGTATGTTTGAAACCAAGGTAACGGACTCAATTGACCTACTTATGTTTAAAGTTAAAAGCTCTACATGTTATATTTACTTATATGTATTTATTTATTTATTTATTTATTTTTTTTTTTTGGCGTCTATTGGCCGGTTTTCAATACGACCCTTTCCTGGTCTGATTCAACTCTGGCCCTTAAACTTTTATGTATATATACATAGCTGGCTCCTTAAACAGGTACTATCACTCCAAGACAGGATGGACCTGGAAGCAATGGTAATTAAGGTATCACTTCACTCTCCCCCCAAATTCTGGGACTCCCATATCAGAGACTTACCACCGGTTGCAGTTTAATATCATACTCAGGACACACACATATATATATATATATGTGTGTGTGTGTGTGTGTGTGTGTGTGTGTTTATTTTTACAAAACAGTGCTCAGTATAAATTTACAGAGCATAAATACTATAAAAAAACTGATTCAAAATATGGTTTCTTCGCTACACTAGAATTACCATGTTTCAAAAACCGAATCTAAAAACTTCAAATTCAATTTTATAATTAAAGTGAAAGCATTAGTTCTGATTCATTTTCAAGCTAATTTTGGAATAACTTATTTTTAAATTTAAAATTTTTCAGGTCTGGTTGAACTAGTTTCATCTGCTTATACTCTCTATAAATAGGGTATTACATCTTCTATTTTTACTACCTACTAAAATGGTCACATCCGAATTACTAGACTTCAGTATAATATTGGGAATATGTTTCTAACTAGTTTAAAAGACGCTATATTTGGCGGTGTTTCAGCGACCTCCTGCGGAGAGTTCTTGATTGTGCCTTTATCACAAAAGGTATGGAAGAGTAGATGCGATAGGCAACGATAAACCATAGATGAACTTAAAAATGATCGCTGCATTGCATTAATATTTCAGCTAAACCCTTTAAAAGTTCAACAATAATTCTTCTGCTGCATCTGAATTTAAAGACAATTTGATGTACGTAGGTCCTCACTTGCCGTGCAAACAATTATTTTTATTTCATGTGTCTTTCACTGAACTTCGCAATTTATTTCGATTATTCCCAAATTTATTTCTAAGTTAAAAAAATTGTTATCGTGACAAAATTTATTGCAAAATCACTTAAAAATTGGAAATCGCTGTAAACAATCACAGTAATAAAAAATTTGAAATCGAAAAATTGCGGATCCAGAAGGTTTTTAATTTGCTTACGAAATCGACCTGATTCTAAAATAGTATGATATGTTGGACTAGGACCTCTAGGAGTAAAATTGAAAACATGGGCAATTTTATTTTGAAACACTGTTATTTGAGGAAAGTATTTTTTTCATTAAAACATAAGCTATTGAAAGTTAGAGAGTTGTGTCCCTTTAATTGTTTAGGATCAGTAGAAGCCAAGATTGCAGAAACGTAAAACAATCACAATAATGATAACTTGGAAATCCAAAATTTCAGGATTGCGGGTCTAGATCCGATCCGGAATGATTTTAATTTGGTCATGAAGTCAGCCTGATTCAAAAATGGTATGATATGTTGGGCTATGGCCTCTAGGAGTAAATTTGAACAAGTGTGACACACTGACATTCGTATTTATTATATAGAAGACTAATAGCCGAAAAAGTCCTTATCACGTTAATATATATAGGGACAATCTGGTCAAAATAAATCCGGAAAACTTTACCAAAATTCAAATGTATTATATTCCTAGGAATGACAAGTCAAGGAAGAAAACTTTATAGAAAACGCAGATTCCGTAAAGATTGATACACATTATGGCTTCCGTCCAGGTATAAACGGTAAGTCTTCCCGATTTTACACTTGGTGTCTATAGCTATTCGCTTCCAGAAAAGAGATATATCAGGTCATCCTATAAGTTCTGTCCGAATTTTGAATAAAGAAAACAAGTGACCAAATGTTACATTTAATTACAGATTCAATCAACAATGTATTTTCCCTGATTATCTATGACTTCCTTCCATCTATTAACAAGCTTACTAATTTCATTACTGTAAAATTCTTTTGGCTTTGATTCGAAGAACTCACAAATGTCAGTTTTAACCTCTTCCTGTGTTACAAAAGCTGTTTCTTCCAAACGATTCTGTAAGCTACGAAAGAAATGGCAGTCTGAAGGAGCAAGATTGGAAGAATAAGGTGGATGAGGAATTTTCTCCCAACCAAGTTCTTCGATCTTTTGTGACGTGATTCTTGCAGTGTGGGGTCGCGCATTTTTTGATGAAACATCACCCCTTTTCGATTCACAAGAGCAGGTCTTTTTTTCCCTCAAAGCTGGGTTCAAACGCTCTAATTGCTGACAGTATATTTGAGCATTAATTATTGCATTCGGTGGTAAGAATTCAAAGTGAATTATTCCTTAGCGATCCCACCAGATGAAAGAAGAACCTTTTGCCCATGAAGTTCTCTTCTCGTCTGTGGCTGGGGTCCTTCCCCTTTACCAAGCCACTGTCTACGACGATTAACATTTCGATAAAAGATCCATTTTTCGTTGCCAGTCACAAGTCTATCCAAAAAAGGTGAAACAAGTTGGCGAGAATGGAGAGAAGAGCAGATGTCAACTCGGGATTTGAAGTTGTTTTCAGACAATTCACGAGGCACCAATTTTCCAAGTTTAGGAACTTTTCCAAGTTGTTGAAGATGACGATGATCAGTTGTATGGTTTGAACTGAGAACCACTGCCAATTCCCCAACTGATAAAGCAGGATTTTCTTCAAGGGCTGCTTCAAGAAGCTATTCATCAAACTCAACTGGACGTCCGGTTTGATCTTCATCTTCAAGGGTGAAATCTCCACCTCTGAATTTTGCAAACCATCTTCTGCAAGTTCTTTCATTCACACATTCCTCTCCATAAACTGAGAAAATGTTTCTAGCCGCTTCGGCTGCTGAGTTTCCTTTCTTGAACTCATAAAGCATTATGTGCCTCAAATGATTCTTGGGTACTTCCATGTTAGCAGGGTTTTAATCAAACAAAATTTAATTTTATTGTTCTCTGAAATAAAATTAGAACAGTTTAAATGCATCTAAACATAAAAATAATGCTCAGTTCCGTTAGACATTATAAAATACTCTTTAAATTTCGTTAATTTTAACAAAGAGTTAAAATTCGGACAGAACTTATGGGATGACCTGATATATGTACTTCTTTACTTCAAAGAGTATATGAAAAGGTCAACTGAAAGTTGACGGCTGTTATTTGAATCTGATTTTTGATATTTATTTGTGAAACTGGGATCAAATACGTATCAGAAAATGTAGAGAAAGCATTGAAACCTTTCCAATTTTAGGCCTCGTGGATGAATGAATGGTTAAATGCAATTTCAGGGATCTATCAACCATTATCTAATTTAAAATATAAATTACTTTAGAAGACACTACATCCAATTACTTTCTCGGCAAAACAGCGAGCATATAAACTCTATAAGTTCAAAAAATTAAGCACCACCGACAACAAAAGTTTTAAAATTATGGTCCTATTTCCCAACTCTGTCAACAAAATTCGACAACCATCTAATTGTTGCCGACACCAGGAGAATTGCTACAACATCTCACTCTTATATTTCAGAATTACAGAGACGCACTCTACCAGGAAAAATCCTACACGAAGAAAGATGATGACGAGCTCACGCTCTCACACTAATACCACAAGACATAAACACTTAATATCTACCTTAGCAATGAAAAACAAACAAGATAGAACTGAAATATACTGGAAAATTCTTTTCCAAAACACATTTCCAAACATTTTTATGAAGCCTGAATAAAAGTGAAACAAGTTACATTTATAAAAGTGTCCTATTTGTTGCTTATTCTTTCATCTTCCATATTCTAATATATATTTGATTTGAAATCATATGTATGATCGTATTTACGATTCCAATGGAATAAATTATGACCATGGAATATTAGTGTTTAAGCCTTTTTATTATATATATATATATATATATATATATATATATATATACATGAATTATTCACACAAAACTAATGCAAAGGTTAATGATTTTAAATGGCGAGACATCCATCTCGCAAACAATTCAAATATTACACAAAAACCTTAGATCCGTTATGAATGAATTGATCCTTGTTCATATAAATTTCTGCCGTATTAGTTGTTATTTTTACACAAGCTTTCGTCTGTTCATACAGACATCTTCAGGTATATAATAGATGTTGTTCTTGTTTTTTTCTCTTAGTAATAATTTATTGTAATTTAAATAAGTGATCCATGTGCGACTTTTGGTTAATAAGTGCGACATTACTGTAATTATTGAACAATATAGTTCATGCCACTTTGACAGTAAAATTTACCAGTAAAATAATTTGTTCATTACCATATTTGGTATAAACGCAAACATTTTAAAAAAAAGAAATTCAAAAATCAAACTCAGCGTTGCTTTAGCGCGTTCAAAAAACCAATATCTCATTTTCAATAGCATTTCGGATACAATACATATATTTTCGATGTCCTCTTATTACTAAGAGAAAAAACAAGAACAACATCTATTATATACCTGAAGATGTCTGTATGAACAGACAAAGCTTGTGTCAAAATAACAACTAATACGGCAGAAATTTATATGAACAAGGATCAATTCATTCATAACGGATCTAAGGTTTTGTGTGTAATATTTGAATTGTTTGCGAGATGGATGTCTCGCCATTTAAAATCATTAACCTTTGCATTAGTTTTGTGTGAATAATTCATGTATTTGTAAATTGATTGCACGTTTATTGTAATATATATATATATATATATATATATATATATATATATATATATATATATATATATATATAAAGAGAGAGAGAGAGAGAGAGAGAGAGAGAGTCCATAAAGTTCGTGTGCACTTTAAAAACTTTATAACTTTATTTGTATTTGTGATAGAAATAATCTGTAAAAAATGTTATAAAGTTTAATGTACCTAGCTTTAAGTATAGCTAAAATAACTAATGTGATTTCTGGCATTACTGTAAATCAGTTGGCAAATTATTTCCGTGAACTGCAAAATCGTATTACCATTTGTATTGCTAATGATGGAGGACAAGTAGAAACTTAAATAAAATTTCAATAAAACCTTAAGAAATATAGATTTACTTCTTTCGAATCCTTTTTACAAAGTATTTCTATTGCAAATACAAATAAAGTTATAAATTTTTTAAAGTGCATACGAACTTTATGGACACCCTGTGTGTGCGTGTATATATATATATATATATATATATATATATATATATATATATATAGAGAGAGAGAGAGAGAGAGAGAGAGAGGGGGAGTGCGATGCGTAAATTATCGCCACTTTATATTTTTAATTACGCCGATGCGTGTTGTTTGTTTTTCATTTTGCCAACTGCAGAATGTAGTAGGGTCAGTTGAGCAGCATCTGTGAGAAAAAGAGCAGCATGAGTCAAATCCCTACGCCAGAAATTTGGAAACGGCATGCATTGCTGCTTTGCATTCGCACCGGAAGCTGCAATAGGGACATCTCAGTGTTTGAGTGTCAATAACAGTGTAGAAATTCGGAAAGAGTTGAATAAGTCTAATGGTGATCAAGTGACCTGAGGAGGTAGTGCTGCTCTGGGCCAAGAGTGTGGCTTCTAGAAGACCCTAAGTCTGGCAACTGGACTCTGCACCATACCACACAAGCAGGAGAAACCATTTGTGGTTCTCTGATAATTTCTGCAACCACATCAAATTACAGCTAACTCCCCAGACTGCAAACACCTGATTCTTATGTGTGGGACACAGTTGAGCGAGAAAGTAACAAAACCTCATGTAACGCCAAAGATGAACTGAAGGCAAAGACTAAGGCAAAATTCACCAATTTAAACAAAGAGACTGTACAGAAGAGCTGGAGGAGATTCCGAAGTCATTTGGTGGCCGTGGTTGAAGCTAATGGAATTTTATTGAATACATTTACTCTTTAGTATTTAAAAATATTCTTATGTAATTTTTGTAAATATATCTATTAAAATGAGCTGTCAATATTATTTTAATTTTTACGTAGTTTAGAAGATAATTTATCCAGCGTTGTATATAAAAAAATAGAGTCAAGGTTTCATTTCTCGATTTCTGTTCATAACAGAGAGTTTATGATTGGTAACCTTAAGAAAAGTGTGCACAATTAGTAACCAAACCTCATGATGGAATTAACTGTCAAATATTGGAAAATAGAGTTCTTAAATTTGACATTTCTTGATAAAATGCGGAAGTGGTCATCGATTATAAGATTGATAAATAAAAGAGTTTTTGGCCAGTTTGTTCGTGATTAGACACTTTTCAGTAAGAAAAGACAGTATCTAAAAGTAGATGAATGAAACCAAGAAAAGATACATTCTATCCTTTCTGGAATATTCTAGATTTTCTTTTAGAAGAACAGTCAATACGTTTGATAAAGACATGCGGATAATGTATTTTAAAATAAGTGGTCCGATTCGACATTTCATAAGACTGGCCTAGAAGAATAAGTTTATAGTAATAAAAATATCAACTCCGAAATTAAGATAAAATATGCAGGAAAAATAGTCGGTTCTGGGCAGCTTTATTAAGTACCTTACTCCAGGTGCTATACTATATCTTTACAAGAGCCGTATCAGACCTAAAATGGATTATTCTTGACAGATTTCGGCGGGAGCTGCCAAATACCCAATCTCCAGTTTCGATAGTACCCAAAGGTGTCTCAGAATCCTTGTAGGTGACAAATTATTTTCCACCCGCCAAACTCTGTCTCACAGGCGATCACTACTTCCATGAAAAGATGCATTCCTTGGTTCAGTTAGTTAGAGCCTTCACGGCCACCCCCCGCTACATTGTAGAAAACTGCCCTCATTCTTTTCGTATTCTATCGGTGAGAAATAAGTTCCGCTCGAAAAGCTTCTTCCTGCGAACACAAGTGCTCTGTAGAACCGACTCCTAAGGGGATGCTTCCCCGATCATTACAATCTAAGTCTAGGGTTAACCGTTATCTTCCACTTCTATCTGCATAAACTGCCTCTTGCTGTACAGCTCTACCTCGTGTGGGTACTGGATAGACCTCACTATAATATATATATATATATATATATATATATATATATATAGGCGGATTTATGAAGCAGGCATAATATCCATCTCACGCACTGTGAATACTAGACCTGGTTTCTTTAGTATTTCCCCTTTTCTAGCGAGATTAATGCTCGACAAGCGTACATATAAATTTTAGTTCAAAATAGAATTCTTTTCATTTTTCATTTAAAATACTCAAATTTTAGGAATAGGTTTTCACAGCGTCGCCCACGTGACGACAACGTGAACATGTTTTAAACGGAGCGCTGATCTTATAAAACTTTCAGTTATTTTTTGGATAAGTCTTGTTCTTATGTACATCGTCTTTGTCTTGTTGTATTGATAATGTTATAATTTATGAATATGTCCTGAAGATGGTTTATTAGACCGAAAACGTCCGACGTTGACATATTAACATTAAAACAACATAATTGTATATAAGGATTTTGTTTGTTTTTTCCGTATATATTTTCTTCATACTGTCGGATCTATATCCATATATTTGGATATATATATATATATATATATATATATATATATATATATATATATATATATATATATATATATATATATATAAAAGAAATATGTTGTAGTGGTTCCAACGAGAGAAAAGTATGTATATTAAAAAGAAGAGGGGTGCCGCAAACGTTTTTGGTTGTAATGTGGATTTATTGAGAAAAAATATTATACTTTGTTTTACATGTAAAACAAAGTATAATATTTTTTCTGAAGAACTTACTTAAAATAAATAGACAAAACTTGTCTATATTATTTAATGAAACATGCTTCAATGAAAAATTGCTGCCTATATATATATATATAATGGAACTAATGCTTTTAATTCAATTGCAAAATTAAATTCGGGGTTTTTAGCTTCTATTTTTGAAACATGGTTGGAACTGTGTAGCGGAAAAAACCATATTTTAAATCAATTAATTTATAATATATATATATATATATATATATATATATATATATTACATTGAATCTCGAAATAGGCTTCTGTTGTTATTAAGTTGTTGCAAAAATAATGACGTAAGAATGTCGTTTTTGACGTTAAAAAATACGTCAAACAACGACATTATTACGTCATTAGTTTTGCACCAACCTAATAACAACAGAAGCCTATTTCGAGATTCAATGTAATATATATATATATATATATATATATATATATATATATATATATATATATATATATCTTCGATGGTGAATATCTTTGTTTAAATATCCGTATAACCACTCTGTCCATATGTCGGGTGTCATAGCAAAATTGTCCAAATCGTGTAACAGCATAATGAAACGAAACCACTAAACTAAATGAGTTTCTTTTTTAGGGCTTTTCAGACACGACGTTTCGTCATCTTGACATCATTTCTCATACGAATCTCTGAAAACACTCTTCGAGTTGTTCAGCTAGAAAGAGAAGAGATTTAAATCGCTTTGTGTCAGCCGCACTATATCTTTCCAACTGAGCAATGGTGAGTGGAAAAAGATCATTCAAGCCTTCAGTAATGGTACTAATATTCATACTATAGCTTCCATCTTCAAAGTCCCTTCAAGAACCATCAAGTGAAAGGTGAATAAGTTTAAAAAACAGTAGAGAAAGAAAATAGATCAGGAGAAGGAGGAACCATCATTTCAACTTAGATCTAAATACATTCTTATTATTCAAAGCAGAGTCCAATAGTGTTATAAAAGCTTCGGAGAATTCCAGTAAGATACTTTTAATCATTTCTAAGATACATCGGTTCAAAACTTAATCTAACAATTGGGCAATGTTGCTGTAACAGGATTTTGCTGTTTCACCCGAAACGATTTAACTCTTTTATATATATATATATATATATATATATATATATATATATATATATATGCGCCTCTAGTTGTAAATCCTCGAGTGTCTGTGAGCTTTTGAATTTGTGTGTGAGAGATGTGAACGTTTTTCAGAATACACTTTTTTACCTTGCCGTAAAGGACAAAAAATAAACAGTAGTATTGCAATTTCCGCTCTTGAATCGATACACGACCTTATTGAATTTTACTTATTCAGATATTTGACTCTATGTATTAAGAGTGGAACAGCCCCCAAGCCAGACAACTTTCCGCTCAACCAACCCGAGTCAATCATTGCAATAAGATATAAGTTTATTTACTCGTTTTTTTTTTATTATTATTGTTTCTGAGGCTATGTTCAATTCTATGAGGAGATTTGTGTGCAGATGAATATTTTTCCCCGTGTATCTACCATGAAGTTTATGTCAGACTGTCTACATATGTATATATGTGTCGTATATAGGCGTGTGGCTGATTGGCTACAACGTTCGCTTTCAAATTATGAGACAACGTTTCTAATCTCCCCATGACTGATTTGTGACGAAGGTGGATTCTTTATTATTTCGTTTTGGATGGACAATTCCAGCGTTCGGAACGTTTTGAAAGTGCCTGAAAGCCATGCCACAGATTGAGACATGCCTTGTGATTAAAACTGGTTACCGAGAACTGTTTGGAAGCAGTCAACAGATTTGGTAGTATTGCTGGTAATAATTTTTCTTCAAACATATATTGTTGGTAATAATTTCTGGTTTTAAAATTGTCGTTTGCGGGGGCTGCGGGCAATTTTTGTTCCTTGCCCGGGTGTACGCGCTCGGGACCCTTCTTAAAAAAGACCTTGTGCCACAACTCGTCTTGAGTCGCAACTGAGAAAAATTATACTGAGTGGTTCCTATCCATGGCGAACAGCTGCCCGATTTCGCGCCCTCGCTTTGCACCAGAGAGACGGATCGGTGCTCACATCGAGGCTAGCGCAAGTGCCGTTTGCGGGGGCTGCGGGCAATTTTGTTCTTTTCCCGGGTGTACGTGCTCAGGATCCCCCTTCCATTTAAAAAAAGACTTTGTGTCCCAACTCGTCTTAGTGGGGAGACAGAGTAAATACCTAGTCATGGGTGCTTTTAGGTTGTATAATAGAAACCGAATAAAAAGGTAATGAAACAAACTGGAAATTCTATAAACGACGCGTTTCGTTGAAAGCGTCTGCACTCTTTAGTTTTCTCAGGTTAAAATGAAAGAAAGACAAAACTGTTGGGATCTCTGAAGATAAGTGGAGGACCATAAATGAAATGGGGGAAATACGGCAATATGGCGCAAATTCACTGTGGATGACCAGCATAACAAATTTAGCCGGATGAAATGATAAAGGACGAAAGGATTTACATGAAAATATTTTCCACGTTGTCATATATTTCCCCTATACATAGGTAGTAATATTGAAAGTATTCAATATTTATTGGTTGATTAGCGCCAATTACGACAGATCGACTCACGATGCTAAAAACTATGCGATGGAAAAATACTCGCATAATGAAGAAGAACATTTGAAGTATCGAAACGTCATATTTTTCAAGAGCATCGCTATAAATAGCGAAATGCTCATTTGATAAAAATATGAGTATACTGGTATTTTGGAAAAAAAGACCTCATGGAATGACAGCGTCATAGTAATGGCTACATTTTGGCAAGGCATAGCCCCCATTCAGCCACTCTGCCAGGGATACAGACATGCCGTACGGGGACTGTGGCATGGCAGATTTGGATGAGGCAGCAGAGGAGCTCAGCTGAGCCAACGAGGCTGAGTGGTAGAATGTTAAAATATCAACGGTCAAAATTACCAAAAGCTCTATGAAGAGAATTACTGCAACACATCCATAGGGCCAGCGACCATGGCTGTCATCAGCTAATGAAAGGTTCATTAGGATACAGTTTTCTGACGACATAAACGGCAATCCCACAGTTCTAATAGGATAACAATGGATTTGGATGGTAACAGACGCTTACCGAAATCCTTGTCACCGGAAGAAAAATAGATTTCATGCTTTAATCCATTGTTCAGCTAATTAAGGCCCGTGGGCCAAATCCGGTCTGAAGACTGTATGAAACGATTATTTTACTTTTTCTTTAATGTTTCATCTATCTATCTATCTATCTATCTATCTATCTATCTATCTATCTATCTCTCTCTCTCTCTCTCTATATATATATATATATATATATATATATATATTCCAAATTTATCAGATGTATCTATCCATCTATATATATATATATATATATATATATATATATATATATATTCCAATCTTTTCACATCTGTATATCTTCTCGTCTTTTCATATCTATCTATCTATCTATCTATCTATCTATCTATCTATCTATCTATATATATATATATATATATATATATAAGCAAGTAAATGGATATAAATCCGACAGAATGAAGAAATTTTGAAAAACAAACAAAAATCCTTAAATGTAGTTAAATGAAAAAATGTCGACGTCTGACGTTTCGGTTTATTAAACCTTTTTCAAGACAATATTCATCAAAATACAATTCAGTTCAATATGACAAATACGATGGACATAAAAACACAAGTCTTATTCCGAACAGATAACTGAAAATTTTTAAAATGATCAGCCTTCCGTCTAACATGGTCACGCTGTCGTCACATGGGCGACGCTTTCATAACGTATTCCTGAAAGTTTGTGATTATTTTGAAATGAAAAAGAAAAAGAAAATGAAAAGAATTCTATTAGGTTCTAAAATTCTTATGTGTGTGCTTGTCGAGCATCAATCTCACAAACTTTCAGGAATACGTTATGAAAGCGTCGCCCATGTGACGACAGCGTGACCATGTTAGACGGAAGGCTGATCATTTTAAAAATTTTCAGTTATCTGTTCGGAATAAGACTTGTGTTTTTATGTCCATCGTATTTGTCATATTGAACTGAATTGTATTTTGATGAATATTGTCTTGAAAAAGGTTTAATAAACCGAAACGTCAGACGTCGACATTTCTTTCATTTAACTACATTTAAGGATTTTTGTTTGTTTTTTCAAAATTTCTTCATATATATGTATGTATAGATTCCAATCTTTTCACATTTATCTATATATATTGTAGTCTTTTAATATATATCTATCTATCTATCTATCTATCTATGTTTTCACATCTATCTACCTATCTATCTACCCATCTAACTATCCGTCAATCTTTTCACATCTATCTTCCAATCTCTTCATATGTATGTATGTAGGTATGTCCGTATCTATCCATTCAACATGCCTTTTGCTTATGTATCAGATTTTTCAATTAGAAAGATCGAGACGCTCCTGTAAGACGCTGAAAAATAGAAATACAAAGACAAAAAGAAAACTAATGTTTAAAAATTTCCAATAGAATGAAATTCTGATTTAAGCTATTTTATTCGAAAATTAATTTCCGTGTGTCACAGAATGTTTATGCAATGAAGACAATTCTGAAAGATTTCAGTTAAATTTTCGAAAAGGTCGCTCTTACTTGATCAAAATTTACAGTCAATTTTGATGTTAATAGGCACTAGCTTTGAAATAACGTTTTATCTATAAAAAAAAAAGTCGTACTTTCTGTGGATTATCTATCTTTAATCCTGAGTAATTGAATGATAAAGTGGCCAAGAAATCTACCATTGAAAGTTATGTTCTTATTGGTTGAATAATATATATATATATATATATATATATATATATATATATATATATATATATAGGGGGAAAAACAACGGAAATTTCGGATATAATTATACACCAAGGAGATTATATATTATCACCAACGTTTACGTTTATATTACCTCTCAACCTAAGATCAAATTTGACAGGAAATCAAGAAGCTTATTAAAGCATTTGCCATGGATATAGTCATAAAGCAGCTATAGACTTGCGACATTTCACTGCATCTTTGGAAGAAGTGTTATATTTAATATCTGAAAGATATTTTATCTTATATTATTATCTTATTTAATATCTGTCTATATTTCTGAGATTAGGTATTGTAAATATTTGCATTATATCGTTCGAATTGGTGTCCTCGTCCTTGTAGTCACATTCACGACGTTTCGGCCGTTGTAAGATCTGGCCTTCTTCAGGATCTGTCTATACTTATGAGATGATGTCTTGTAAACATTATCACTGTTTACATCGTTCGAATTGTTGTCGCCATCTTGGTTGTCATATTCACAACGTTTCGGCCGTTGTTCGCTGTGGTCTACTTCATTTGTCATTTTCTTTTATAGATCCGTAGTTATATTATTGTCTTTCTTGGTTCTCCACTTCAGAGAACGCTACCACTAAGGTTTACTTTCAAGATGGTTTGTCACCTGCTGTTTGAAAGCTATGCTAGAAACTTGAATACTCTTCGTGTGACCTCAATGAAAAAGGGCATTTTTTAGCACGAACTATTAGAATAAGGTTAGTGATTGTTCTTATCAGCAAGAAGTGAGTAATTATTTAAATTTTTGGGGTTGTTGTCCTCATCATTTTTGCCATATTCATGACGTTTCGGCCGTTGTACACTCCGGATTTCTTCAATTGATTGGAATTTAGAACTGAACCCTTTATTTCGTTCACCGGGGTAGAGAGGTCTAGTTTCATGCCTCTTCCGGATGTTTCAGTTATCTCCCCTTAACTCAACTCTCCACAAAGATGAGGACAACGGTAATTAATGTAAATAATTACAATAACTCATTTTAGAAATATAGTCAGATAAAGAATGGGAATAGTTACTGTTTACTCCAATAATCCAACTTCCTTTTAAAAGAACTGTGTCGATCCTCACAGTGACGATTCGAGCCCACACTAAGTAAACAGACTGAGCGGGAGATCAAATTGTTCCGTTGGAAAACTCCCACAACAGTTTCTATTGAGTGGATATAACACCATGTTTTCATTTATTCAGATCACTGGGGCACATCCTTTGTGGTAACGCTTTTAACCCATTAACTGCCAATATTTTAATGCGCATTTTTGGCCCAGACTGGTGTCTAAGGGGTTTATTTATTCCTTTTGTTTATTTTCCGTAATTACCATTGTCGTTTTTATAGAAACTAGAACGTCAAATATATATGTGTATAAAACATCAAAAAATAATATTGATTAGAAATAATAAAAAATACTTTTCAAAATAGTCATTATTTTTCTACTCGTGAAATGTAAAATTACGACAGAAAGTGTCTTTTTACGGCTAATAATAAAAAAAAACTTAAAGGCTAAGTGTTGTAAAATATACCTCTGCAAATGGAATGTATGTAAGCAATTCAATGTAAATCCGAGGAATAATTTTTATACGAGTTTAATTTTAACAGATACCCAAATGGGGCTCATGGCAGGTAATGTGTTAAAACTACTCAAAAGACAAAAATCAGCATTATAAAAAATACAACACATCGACAATCTCAGAATTTTTGATCAAAAGAATAAATCTCATTGTGAGATATTTTCATTGACAGAAATATTGGTTAACCTTTGTTATTTTTGACTGTGTTCTGCTTCTGTCAACAAATCTGAAAAAAATGATTCCCGAAAGCTAGTGTGAAGATCACTGAGAATAAATTGTAATATGAAGAAAACACAAGCCTTTAGCCTTGCAGTCGAGAAATTACTTTTAACCCTACAAAATGTCTGCTGCAGAGTTGAAGATAATTCATTATACAGATGCAACACAATCTCGCAAGCCTATCGCTATTTCATCACTATTTCTATGTCAAATGTTTTAATGAGCTACAAGTGTTTGTTCCACCAGTTCGGACCTGCACAGCTAAGAGCCTCTGTGTCATATACCCAAGGATAAATTATCCTCATTCTCTTCGTATTCAATTAGTAACAAAAAATTTCCTTTCAAACAGCTCTTTCCAAAAAGCCGTTACACTGTGAGGATCCTTCACGGCTATTACGATCTTAACCTCTTCAAATCTACGATCAGTCTTTATCCTCATAATCCTGCATTTAATACTACGTCCATACGATAACCTCATTTAGTAACCCTCTGCCTTGAGTGGCTCTTAGTCCTTGTGTTGGTAGACGTTTCGTAAAAAATAACGAGTATTTCGATAGAAGAAAACCAGTAGATTTATAAAAGATTTTTTTATTTATATTAATCTTAGAGAAACAAAAAAAAACAAACTGTTATTTATTAGGTTGGTGCAAAAATAATGACGTAATAATGTCGTTTTTTGACATATTTCTTAACGTCAAAAAACGACATTCTTACGTCATTATTTTTGCGCCAACCTAATAGTAAACCTGTCTTCCATATCGAAAGTCTTCTTTTCATGCTTGATATCATATCTCTTCTGGCAGTCTTCATTGAAACTTTCCCATTGTGTAGCTGCTGGTTGGTATTCCTCTTTGAGATGTCTTGGTCATAGTAGGCCAGGGATAAAATAGGACGCGTATTCACTAAGCTTCGCTTCTATGGTACAAAGCAAAATCTGGACAACTCAGTGAAGATGGAAATTGCTCCGGTTGTTTTAATATCTACATTTAGACATTTTCCTATTTTTCTTAAATATGCCAATAGGTACCTAGCTAAACCCTGAACAAGTTCCAATTTGTAACACACCAGGTGAGAATACACTATTAATTTTCTTTAAGAATAGCTGGCTATTTCCATCACGATGTTACCTATTTAAATTACATTAATTATGAAGTTTTAGGCCCGTAAACTCTTGTGTGCATCTTAGGTACAGGGAAATGGGTACTTTTATCAAGACATCATCCATAAATATATTTCGAAGTAAGGGTAATGAGCTGCCCATTAGGTGAGGCTATATAGATTTATAACATTTAAATATCGACGGCTTCCGGATCCGGAAGCCGTCGATGTTTACACGAACTGATTTCCCTGAGAAGTCTTAGGACAATTTTTGATATAATTTCCAGAATCATCAAGAAACAATAAGTCGCCTCCTTTACAAATCAACTAGGATAAGATTCGAATCTGTTCCTATTCATTATCACAATCACGTATCCCAAAAACATTTAGTGTCATAGGAACATTATATGTGGTGTAGCTGTGGCAGTGGGTGTGCATAGGGGCAAGATAACCTGACGGAGTGCACTATACTTCTGGCTAATTTTTAATTCTGACCCCTCCTTCTACTGGATTGGATGTTACCCAAATCTAATGATGGTCGGCCAGCTGAGTTATTTATGATTTTTTGAGTACAGAGCTTTCTTTCTCTTAGACTAGCTGACACTCAAGGCAAGTCTACCCTGTTGTTTAATCCATCTTTGGATTTTATTGCAAAGTGACACGGTTAGAAGTTGAACAGAACACGTCAATTCCGAGTTTGTCGCCGATAACCGTTATCCTACCTGCCTATCCAGATTACAAACTAATAAATTTTATTAAAAGAGATACGAGGAGGTTAATTTAAAAAAAAAATTACAATGACACTATATATGCATAATTTTAACGAAAAAATATTGGAGTGTCAGAGAAAAGCGATAATAACAACAAAAATTTCAATATGAGCTCTGGTAAAAACACAAAATGATAACAGCAAAAAATTGTAATATGAGCACTGGTAAAAAACGGTTGCTGAATACATTAAGTTCATAATACCCAGAAATTCATACACAGATATCCTCACGGACACATGGCACAGTGATAGTTAGATCCGGTGACAGGACCCAAAGAGTGTGAGTTCAATACCCGGTTAAGGCAGTGGAGAACTTGGAGAGGGGAATTAACAGGAGATAACTGATAACTGAGATCCATTAAACATGGCACGTGGAACTAGAACAGTCTACCTCAGTGAGCGAAATAAAGGGTTCAGTTCGACATTCCAACCACCTGAAGAAGGCCGAAACGTTGTAATAAATATGGCGACAAAGATGAGGACAATAGTCCGAATAATGTAAATAGTGTACATAATACCTCATCTCAGAAATATAGACCGTTAAATTATTGAAGTTTATTGTATCATTAGGAAACGCTGGCCGTATTGAAATTTATTATTATTTATTACCAAAACAAGAGGTGCGTATTATGCGTGAGTAGAATCATTTCCCCACACTTTCAGTATAACTTTAGGGGTGCGTATTATCGATGAAGGCGTATTAGACATGGAGAATTACGGTACATTTAACTCGACAAAACCTCTAATTTAATGTTGAAAATAATTCATCCTACATATGCAAAGTAATGCCGCATGCCTATTGCTACTCCATCGCTATTTGCATGTCAAAAGTTTTAATGAGCTACGTGTATTAGTTCCACTAGTTCAGACCTTCACAGTTACCCGCATATCGAGATTACCAATTTATAAATTTTATTAAATGAAATAAGACTTATTTATGTTTTGTTATAAAAAAAAAGAAAAATAATATGTATAGTTTTAAGAAAAATTCTTGAAGATTATAGCAGCATCTGTAAGTTGCTGTATTGAACACGGTCAAGTTGTTCTTCATATATTAATATTCACCCAAATCTTTTAGCATTACACAAACATCCTATTGTCTAACATTACCTGTAGAGATCGTATATGGATTGTATTGTTGCTAGTTATTTCCTGAAACATGTTCGGAAATGCGATTACACAAAAGAATCAGAAGATTCACTTTGAATGTTCAATGAGAATGGAAAACCAGATGCAACCAAATGTGCAAAATTTGTTCTGTAAAAGGTTGCATCGAAAACTTACCAAATTGTACGCCCTATGATAGTACTATATCTGTCTACATTTTCGAGATGAGGTATTGTAACTATTTATGCTATTTACATTATCCGGACCATTGTCGCCATCTTTATTACCATATTCACAACGTTTCAGCCGTTGTACACTCCAATCTTCTTCAGGTGCCACACGCTGGATTTTCGAACCGCACGCTTTATTTCGTCAACCGGGGTAGATTGCTCTAGTTCCACGTGCCATGCCTTTCTGGATACAACAGTTTCAGTTCTTTCTCTTTAGTAACTCAACTCATCAAGTTTTGTTTACCTCTGCTGTTGTCAGGTATTAAACTCACAACTCTTTCGGTCAAGTCACTGGATTAGTTCAACCAACGATTTTATCCAATGTGTCATGGGTCCTTGAGAACATGGAACTAGAACAATCTAACCCAGACGGAATAAAGTGCTCGGTTCAAAATTTCAGCATATATTATCCGAAGAAAGCCGGAGTGCAAAACGGCCGAAACATCGTGAATATGACAATAAAGATGATGACAATAATCTGAACAATGTAAATAGTATGATAGTGCTGTTTAACAGAAATGCTCATGTATTTAGCTCCCATTGGTACCCTGCTTACTGAGTCAGTCTATCAGTAGGATTCATTCTTTCTTGTGTTCACATTTTGCTAAAGTTGCTTTTGTTAGTTCTTTTGCGCAGTATCATACGAAGTTGTATCGGGAAGTTTCCCAACTTTTCACATAAAGGTATTACGGTTGTCATCAAAGGTATGGGAAGATATATTTTAAGGTATTTAGCTTTGGCATTGAATAGAGTTCTTTGAAATTGCCCGGCTCTCATTAGAAGCTGATAATGTATCCGCGTGTAATTTAACACCGGCGTTATTCAGACGCGTGGAACTTTGATTTTCTGCCTCCTGTTTCTTTCTGCTTTTTTCTCTCTCCATCTTGATTCAGCTTTCTCTGCCTATTTATATAAAGAAAAATTCACATTGGCTCGTTACTTTTTTCTATGTTTTTAAGTCTCTCCCTTTTCCAATGGTCAAAATAAATTTTCCCATAGGCTCGTTAAAATTTGCCTTGGTCTTTTCTTAAGGACGGAGCCAAACCCTTTTTTCTATTGTTCAAAATAAATTTTCCCATAGGTTCGCGAATTGGAAGACAGTGGAGAAAAGAGGGTTTTTTTTTGTATTTCGTATTTACCACGAGTTCACGAAGTCGATCAACAGGCCTCCATATAATTTCTTTTTTAAGTTCGAGCAAAATGCTACCGAGATACTTGAAATAATTTGAAAGCCTTTTAGCAAGTATTCATTCTATCAGTCGAAAGGAGATTTTTGAATGGGACACAGGTATCAAATCAAACCAATTGTAGATTCGAGATAACGAGCGCTCGGTGCGAATAGTGATCAGCAAAGCAACTGAAAATGTGGAAAAATTTTATCGATAGATTAGACATTCAGCGTTTTATGTACTCATTTTCCTTTAATAAAAGTTCAACAGTCACGTAAAATAGTGGGTTAAAGTCAAAATTCATACTTAAATAGAGGGTATTTTACATGTTATGCGAATCATTTTGATCTACTGGTCAGTTTCCGTCTAGTTAATTCCGGTTTTAATACTACAGTGAAACCTCGGTTCTCGAACGTCTCACATGTCGAACAAATCGGTTTTCGACCAGAAAATTCAAAAATGAAAATACCTCGGTTATCGAACAAAATTTCGGTTCTCGAATAACATTGCCGAACCGAGTTAACACGAACGGAATAAATTCTGAGTCGACCGCCGTGTTGTATATATTCATGTATTGTGGCGTGCTTTTCTTTTTCAGTTTTATTGTGCTTTAACTTTGTTTCTTTACATTGAATCCTATTGGAAAAATAGTTTCGGGTTACGAACAGCCTTCAGGAAGGAATTAAATTCGTGAATCGAGGTTCCACTGTATCATTCCTCGAGTACAAGACTCAAGCGCCAGTCAAGATAGAGGGCTATTGTAAGAGTATGCAAGAATAGAGTTAGAGTGCATTTTATGATAGGATAGGTAAAGCTGATCCTAGATATGAAAAGATATGACTGTCGTAATCTGAGAAGCATCATTTCTGAATGTGTTCTACGGCGTAACAGTTCTGGGGGGGAGACGTTATCTGAGTGGAACTATCTCCTTATCAATGGCATCTGGAGGAAAGGAGAATGAGCTGAATCTGGGTACATGGTATGTGAAAATCTGAACAAGTGAAACTAATGAATGAGGTTCACCTGAACATCCATTATCGTAACGTTGTGATAAAGCTTCTATGCTCATTAAAATGGTTAACAAATTCCACCGACATTTTTGATTTATATTATGCGTGAGGCATCTCAAATCATTTTTACCGGACTCTTTTAGTTGCTACATCAGTTTTGAGTAGCAGGCTCGTTCCATGGAAAGTCGAGTATCAGTTGAAGGAAAATATGCGTTCAGTGCAATTAATTCGCAGCTAAAAGAAAAAAAATATCGACAATAATGCTGTACTGGTTTGAGTTTTCCTGCTTGTAGACTTTTACCAATCGGTCCATCGGTTCACTTACATCGTAACAGTGAAGGATAATCTGTGATAATTACAAGCAAAATAAAACAACCTTCAGCAACGTTTCTGGGTACTTTCGAATCTGGAAAATATTCAGTGTACGTTTGATTATTTCGAATTCGGTTGTGATCAAATTTAAGTTATATATGTACTAGTTAAAGCTTAATCCTGTAATGACACGATACCACCTCGTAATCTTCATTAATCCAATAATCGTGTATAGCCAACGGTCTTCTAACCATTTCCCGCCACAAAAAAGACCTAACATAACCCATTCTTCTTCAAGTCATACAACAGCCGATGCCCTCAAAATTGAAGACTCAACTTTATCACAGGTTCCTTGTATTATGCTTCACTGACACGTGTAGAGCATAACAACCGAAAATATAATATGGCTGTCATATCTGGGCTGCCGCTTACCTAAACCATATTAACCAGCCTTGACACAGTCCGAAAGCATTTCAACGGACTTAGGAGAAATGGCCATTGATTCAATTGGAAAAAGAAAACCTTTCGCTCTGGTCGTTGAAGTCAGTTTAGTATACTCTCCACCCAGAGGTGCCAATATCTGTCCTGGATAAAACGCCAATACTTAACTCCCATGTACATATTTAGCGTACAGTGTCAAAAGCCTAAATAGATTTGGTTTAATAAAAATTTGATCGCATCAATTTCTTTCGTAATCATTTTAGATCATTGCCGTTGTAAGTTTGTCTTGAAAAGATATTCTAATGTCAGATAAAATCAATGATTTGAAATGTACATGTAAATAAATAAAGACTTTGGTTGACAAAGTAATAAATTGGAAATAGACGTTAATAGGAAATGTTTTTTTATTAAATCGTCAATGGAATAAATTTAAATGAGAAACGATGATTCTGTAGAAAAAAATAGAATAGAAGTAGAAAAATAAATTTGCCAGGATTTTACTGTTTATTTCTAGAGAGTTGAATTTCAGGAGAGTTAAAGTTATCGACTTGGAGATTCCTACCATCACAGTAGAGGTACGTAGATTTGTATAGCCATTATTATAAGGGGCGTCTAGCCATAGGCTAAAAGAATTGCCACATTACAATCGTTTAAAAAGTTCTCTTTACCTCTTGAGAATCAAATCATTACATTGATTAATGCTGTTGGAAAGAGCAGGTTATCCAGACATCGAAAATTGACTCAATAAAATTTCCCGACAGTAATATGTTCATTGCATGAGAAAGAAAATGTTTTTAGAAAGAGATATATTTGATATCAGAAATATATATTATCCTATATTATTATGTCAGATATGTCTATATTTTTAGGGAAGAAAATGTAACTATTTTAACTATTAACATTGTTCGGACTATTGACCATATCTTTACTGTCATATTAACAAAGTTTCAGGCGTTTTACGACACGGCATTTTTTAGGATAATTTTTTTGAATTTCGAACCGAAATCTCAACATAGAGATTTACTATTTTGGGTTCAAAAACTAAATTATTAAATTTTAGAATCACTGAGAAGACTATAATTCTGCATTTATCCTGGTGTGTGGCCATTCTCGAAAGTCTTCTGGCTCTAAAGCTCACTCCGACCTCAAATGGAAGGTGTCTTTTCGTGTCATCGCAAAATATGCTGGGAGAACGTTAGCTCCCTTGCATCGATCCGGATAAATAGCTTATCTCCGCTTGTTATGCTCTACTGACTCGAGTAGAGCATAACAACCAAGAATTTAATATGGTTGTCATATCTGGGCAGCCGCTACCTAACCCATATTACCCAGCCTCGACAAAAAGTCCGAAACGGACTTGGGAGTGATGAATTCGTCTCCACACTGCAACCCTTACTCCACATACGAAACATTGTTTTCTGATGTCAATGAACATTCACTGCTATTTTTGTAATCTCAACGAATACTCGTTGTCACTTTCGTAATGCTCGTTGTAGTAGAGACTTTGTAATCGCCGATACAACTATAGTAACGACTTTGAACAATACTGGTGTTAGACGCCTTCAAATAACACTTGTACTAATAGTAATTGCTCGATGATCCTCGCTAGAAAAGTGCCTCCTCTGGGGGTCCTATCTGCCGAGAAGCAGAAAGTTTGACCAGCACACTTAGAAGTAATCCGTATAGTTAGATATTCAATAACCGCACCATGCAGTCGGATGTGACACAAGGTTAAGTTTATAGTGAAATATCCGAGCCCGGAGGCTCGGCCAAATTTTCCCCGTAGACCCTGTAAAAACAGGGTCGGTCAGCTGTTTCCTTAGACGAGACTCTGCTCTTCAACACAGTCTCGTCTGTCGATCCTCTCAGCCCGGGGGCAGGGAGTTTGACCAGCACATTTCCATAATAATCCGGAGATTGATCACGCTAATTCCCATATATACATTTCCATTAGCATCACTGATCGATTTATTCAAAATAGGATCGTCTGTGTTTGCTCTCTGGTGATATGCGTTCAAACCCCAGTGTCGACAATATATAACACATTCCTAGACTTAAACTATTGTATCTTTATGTTATGGTGAAAGACACCTATTCTATAGACTCTCCCACCTAATATAAGTAGGAGTAGTAAGAGAAACGAAGGTCAGTCGATGTCGGACGACAGTAATCGACAGTTAGTCGAATACGAAAATAGTCAGCGACCACAAGATTACTCTGCGTAATACCTATTATATCAAGTTCCTAACGTTTTGTACGTCGAACCTATTTTAGGACCGACTTAGTACAAATACAAGCCTCCACTGCGAAATAACTCCACAACACTTTGTTACTATGCTAAATTTCCAGACGAGTGCCTTTCCTTATTTCCACGAGCTCTCAAACATTCACAGCTATGATACGCTATGCTAGGTTCGCGATGGCAAAGCATGCTTATCTTGTTTGTGTTCTTTTGAAAAGGAGAAGGTTCCACATCTCCCACAGAACTGTTACATTGCGGAACAAAATCCCAGAATGATGCTTTTATAACAACTGCAGTGTTAGTGTCTTTAGGTTACGGGGTTAACCGATATCGATTCGACACGTCCCAGCATTTTCTTACTTCCAATTTCTCCTTCGCTTACAACAATCTCAATAGTCAACCCTCTGCTTTCAGTGATCTTTGGGCCTTGCATTGGGTAGAAATTTCATTTGGCCGAGATATCCTTAGAGGTATTTTCTGAAACTTATACTGGAATCCAATGTGGGTGATACGCATTAGTCATGGTTTCGGGGGACTTCTTTGGTAACAAAGAAAAGAGTACTGAGCTGCTACGTGACATCTATCCTCCTTCACGGTAGCGAATGTTGGACGGTCTCCTCAAAGATGAAGAAGAGACTCGAGGCAACGGAGGTATGGTCCTACAGAAGGAGTCTAAGGATATCATGAACCAAGCAACGATGAGGTTTTGGAGAAGATGCAAACAAGGAGGAGGCTTATACTTAACATCAGGAAGTGGCAGATGAAATTTCTGGGACATAAAATGAGAAAGAAGAGCCTGGAGATTCTGATACTCATGGGTCAAATAGAAGGAAAGAGAGACTAGGGAAAGAAACGTATGACATACCGGGATAGAGAGGTACAAGCGATAGGGCGAAGTGGAGAGCCAGGAACGCCTACGTCCTGAAGGGACACGGCACATAAAAAGAAAGCGTGCTAAGCGTAACTCGACAGCCTGGCGCCAGCCGCATAAATTTATATCCAATCACAAGCCTCGACTATCCATGGAGGATTGAAGCCATTAAAATTGCTGGATTACCGCCCCCTGATGATAATCAGAGATGGCGGTAATTTCGAATTACCGCCCACCTGACGTTAATTACAGGCGGGGCGAGATTTGAAAGAATCAATATTTCTCTGCGAATTTTCACAGCGAAGAGACATTTTTGCTCTTGCAAAAATGTGAGTACTTAACTGCAGACATTGAAAGCTGCTTTGAACTCTTCACATTTCAATTTATTTCTCATTTGTCCTTTCGTAAAATGTCCTATAAATGTATTTATTAAATTTCATTTTTTTTAATACTATGTCTTATTTTTTCTTTGGGCTTACATAAGCTCCCCAAAAGTTGTTAGCAGGTCGAATATACGAGGAGGATATAAAATCTCATCAAAAGTGTTGAAGCCCACAAAAAATGGCGATAAATTTGCTTTTTAAATCTAAGCAAAGTATTAAGTGATAGGAAAATATTAAAAAAAAGGAAAATTCTGATATGTTAAGTAATACCTAATCTCCTGCATGGTAGGGAATGATGAAGAATCTATTCAGAGGTGAAAGGCAGACGTAAAACATAGTTTTACTGGAGAATACAGCGAATAACTTGTAGAGAGCATGTAAGAAATGAGGAAGATCTAAATAGAATAGTGAAATACTGCTAACAATTAAAAGTGATATCGAAAGTCTAAGTAAATTTCATGAGGAAAAGCGGCATGAAGAAGTTAACCCTCATAGGGCATAACAAAGGCAAGATAATCATATATAAATAGCGAGTAAACTATGTGATAATATACCTTTTATACCAATGCCTTTTGGTTACAGGGTTACTATATATATATATATATATATATATATATATATATATGGTGTGTGTGTGTGTGTGTGTGTGTGTGTGTGTGTGTGTGTGTGTGTGTGTGTGTGTACTTTTGCTCTCAAATTAATTCGATTGAGCTCTGGGAGAGGATGGTGTGATTTTATGAACAGTGGCTGCTGCTGCTGCTTCTAATGCAATGCTCTTCACCTAGAATCGAGCTCTCCTAGCAACTGACATCTTTTGTATAGTAAAGGCGTTAAAATTTACCGTACTCTCTGTCGGGCGACGATAGATAGGGGTAGATGCCAAATCGGTCGGGTTTCAATCCCTGCTTGAATCACCCGGATGTCTAACCACACTGTTGAGCTGTTATACAACGAAACAGACTGCTTTGCGGATAACTATATATATATATATATATATATATATATATATATATATATATATATATATATATGTGTGTGTGTGTGTCTGTGTGTGTATCTTCCTTCTCCTGGAATTGAGCTCTATCGGTCATTGGTGTGTTATTCACAGAATGTGTACGCAAAAATTCGCCCTTCTTTCAGGTGTTCATCGATGGCTTATGGAGAAAAGTTCCGACTGTTGGGATTCAGTCAGGTTTTGATACCAGGTTGAAGCAATCGGATGTCTAGCCACACTGAAGAGCTGTGATACAGCGAAAATGTCTGTCTGTGGATGACTATATATATATATATATATATATATATATATATATATATATATATATATATATATATATCAGATAACAAGGAAGGATCAGTTACTGCATGTGTTAGATCTTATGTATTAGATTACATAATCTGGTTCAGATTATTTTTTACCACGTTCAAAGCAGTTAATAGAGTATTATAAGATAATTACTAACCACCTGCTTATCTTACAGTCCTAATTTTTGCCCCTTACAAACTAAATATATAAGCAAGTTATATTTGCATAACATGCTTCTTCTATCAGATGCCATGTTCTCTCAGTAGGTGGGTGAATTTTAATCTCCACAGCTTCCTATCTTTTGTTTTTATGGAACTATTAGCCATTTAACGAGTCTCATTGTGTTTGAGTTCCTGTATGAAAAATAAAAAAAATACCTCTTAAAATCTAGTGTCAATAGTTATCAAGCCTTCATATCTTTATTTTCAACTTTCTGCTCCTACTTTTTTTTAGCTCAAACTGGGTATGACGATAAACTACATCCGCGTCCTGGGTAACGCGATAAACTACGTCCGCGTCCTGGGTATGACGATATAATTCATTCAACAGCAAAGCATCTGATCCCGAGGTTTTGAGGAGCATGGAAGTCTTAATTTCTGGTGTTCCAAGGTCCACTTTGACCCGTCACCAGGTTCCCAGGTATGGGCAAATAATTAACCCCCAAACTGGGGTCAAAGCACCGTGAAAGTGTCAAAATAGGGTTTAATATTGGCAATTAAAAAAAAATTTACAAAAAAAAGTTTTTATAAAAAAGCTTTGCCACAATAAATTTTTGAAGAAAAAAATTATTAACAGCAATACTATTTTGAAGAAAAATTCTTACAAGCACTATATTTTTGAAGAAAAAAAATGAGACAACAATAGTTTTTGAAAAAAAATAATATTACCAGCAATCTTGTCGGCATTAAATAAACCATCAAGCTTGATTTGCCTTGTTCAATAAGCGTCGAAATTTCATGGCTCTTGGACCTTGAAGTTGGTGAATTTTAGTAAAATGTCCTTTATGCATCGGCATCATTCGATAAATAGCGAGAAAATCATGACTTCATAATGTCGTGCGACAAGGAAAGAAATACTTTTTTGCTGCTAAAAACGTGGATTATTTAAACTGAAAGTCCCATTGGATATTAAATTAAAGTGATACGAAATGGGATTAGAATATAGGAACAGGTTCATGTCAGGTGAGGTCAGGTCACGGTTCCAGTAATCCAAGAGGTATTAGTGCGAAATTAGTGTATATATATATATATATATATATATATATATATATATATATATATATATATATATATATATATATATATATGGGTATGACGATAAACTGCATCCACGTCCTGTTTATGACGATAATCTACGTCCAACAGCAATGCCTCTGATAATACGTTTTTGAAAAAATAATGTTCCCAGCTATACATTTTTTGAAAGAATAGTGTTGCCAGCTATACATTTTTGAAAAATTAATATTACCAGCTATACGTTTTTGAAAAAAAATAATATTACCAGCTATACGTTTTTGAAAAAATAATATTACCAGCTATATATTTTTGAGGAAAAAATATTAACAGAAATAGATTTTGGCCAAAACAAAAATATTACCAGAAAAAAAAGTTCTCAGCATTAAATGACCCATTGAGGTTGATATGCCGTAAAACAAAACAAACCAAACCAAACCTTCTTGGAAACTTGTAGACCGGCGCAACAGGAACTAAAAACAAAGAACTGTACCAAATAACAGAAACTCTCACTTGAGGGCTTTCAGCAGTGACAGTTAAAATTGATATCACATGTAACTGGAAGAGAAATCATTGTATAATGAAGATGTTGTCGTTCTACATCATTTCAAACAAGAAATTAGGAATGGAGCGGCAATAAATACTGGACAAAGGTCTAACAGTTGGTGGTCTTAAAAAACCTAATTTCCTGAAAAAAAAAAACATTGTTTTAAGATACTGATCTTACACATTTCCACGGAAGGTCGCATTGGCTGTCCGTTCGAGGAATGCCAACGTTTCCTTATAATGGAAGTGAATATTGACATTACCATTAGAAAAAAAAAGAGAATTAGGAAACATTTCGATTTGAAATCTATTTTTATATACATAGAGAAAAAAGAAAAAGTGAGATATATATATATAATTGAATTGGGCTATGATGTTGATGATAACAACATGGCTACTGATGATGATGATGGTGATGAAACAAGACACGTGAGTAAAATAGTTTTCTCACTAAATTTTGTCATCTTAGTACAAGGCAACCAGTATGTATCAAATTCGATACAATTTTAATAGTATAATAGATATATGTTGCTACCAACGTCTCCACTGCGTAGAGACCTATATAGATATTTAAGAAACTCGACAGCTTTCATATTAAATATAAGTTGCCTTAACACAAGTTATCCAATGAGGATTAAACGTTCTAAAATATTAATGATATATGAAAATAGGTTGTTGATAACGACTCTGCAGTGAAGAGGCAATTATGTAGTTATTAAGTAAACCAAGATCGATCTTGCAGAAGTTTATAATTGTGTAGCACCCATCGGGGATCGAACTCATTACAATCGTAATGATCTCTGCAACTATCTTTCTAACTTCCCTTGCACTCAATTACTAAAATAAGCTTATTCTAGCAGAAGGTTATAAGTTTATGTCCTCCAGTGGGAAACGAACTCATTACGGTAGTAATTGTCCGCGAGAATGGATTGTTAGTGGCAAAGTTCACACCGAAGCCCGTTCCTTACCAAAGATAACGTATACTGCGGGGGGGGGAAGTCAAGCTTCCTACTACAGTGCATAGGATAACTTGTTAGAATAAGAAAGAAACGAGTTAAATCTCCGAGATAAATAACGAGGATAGAGGGCTTAGAGAATTTCCTACTCACATGGCGGCAAAAGGTTCATAGGGATGCACCGATTAAACTTTCTAACTAGCAAATATATTTGTTGAGCAGAATAGTGAATTAAGGTAACAATAAAGAAAACAGCATTTTCTTAAAAGATATAAACGACATGAAGTTGTAGAGAGCAATGTTGGCCAAAATCCTGAAGGAATACCGTACTCAAAAAAAAGCTTGACAATTTCCACAATATGTATATATATATATATATATATATATATATATATATATATATATATATATGGTATCAAATAACAATTGGAAAAAAATCATACATTTTGCTGACGCGTTTCGTCTTCCGACTTTTTCAAGGCAAAAATGAAATCGAAATGTTTTTGTTGTTATAGTTACATTAAAATTCAAAATTAAAAAGATAAACGCTTGTGTCTAAGCCTTTTTTCTGATTAAGCGTCTCTCTTTTTAATTTTTAATTTTGATCTGCTTGACCCTCATACGTCGAATCTCGACGGGAGAGTCGATTATATATGGTGGAATAATTGATGGCGACTCGGATTGAGGAATCGGAGCGCAAGTTCGAATTCCAGTCAAATCCGTTACATTCACTTACGTGCTAATACCCTTGGGAAAGACCGGGTTCTATAGCCTTCCATCGCAACTGGTCTAACTCAGAAAGATATGGCAACCTACTGCGGAAAAAAATATCTCCATCACTTCCATCAGACTGTGTCATATCTCTGATCAAAACAAACATGGCCTTTAAAGAGTTACTTTGTTTCACTCACCTCAAATAAAAATTCCTTTATCAAATGAAAACAATGTTCTAGTACAGCTTCAGCCTAACTAAATTTCTCAATTTCTCTTTCTTTCACTACTTGCAGCCATACCCCGCTGGTGGATCAGAAAAAAGCGTTCAATTAGAATACAGCAAAAACAGCATCATGTTTACATGTAACAGAGTCTATCTTCTTCAATTACTTTAAAGTACTTTCGAGAAAAAACATTTTGAATTAATGCGGTTACTGATATAACAGAAGTAGTCAGTATTTATTCAATCGAAGTTAGCCGAGGATGAAGGGATAAAACAGGCAACATGAAGACTCACTTCAGACGACAATGATTTTTGAGTTTTTGAAATTCAATTTGTCAGTGTTCTACCAGGGATGTAAAAGAGGAGACCTTTATAATTGTTAAGTTTGATGAAAATTGGCTGAAATATCAATGAAAAATACGAAAGAAACCAGTAAAAATCGCTATTTTTCTCTATTTACGCGGGTTTTCGCCATAAGGGTGGACTCAATCATCAAGTTAAATGACTGTTAAACAATCAACTTGTTGTTGGCTACAATTGAATGAAGTTTGTATTAGATTGCTTGAAAATTGAGGGAGGTTTTAGTTTAAAGTTTGTGTTTAAATCGATATTTCGTTTTTCGTGGTATCTTGAGCTTGTCATGGTGTAAGTAACATATATAACAGCTCGAACGAAATGGGAGGAAAAAATTGAATTTAGTGATTCTGATCGGTTTTATGGATTATTAATTTTTTTTAAAAATTTCGACTTTTTAAGCTAGGAACCTATCTCGTACAAAGTACAATGCATATGCCAAGTTTGGTTAAAATCGGTTGGATGGATCTTTGAGTGAAAAGGTATCACACAGACAGGCAGTCAGACAGACAGACACATTGACATTCTGTGTTTTATATATATATATATATATACACCAAAAGTAATCTTACCTATTATAAAGCGCAGATTGTGTGTGTCTGTAACGTTTATATATTAGATCTGATTTCCTACATTTTTCAACCGATTTCAACAAAACTTCACAGGACTACATAAAATAACCTTGTGGTGGTTCTAACAGCGCCCAAAATGTGAAAAATACAATTGTTTTTGCACAAAATCAATTTGAAAACACGATTAAGAGACGTCATGAGAATGAAAGGGGGGCAACTCACATCGGGTTAAAAACCCAGGTTGTTTGTGTGTGTGTTACTTTATATATGTGATCGGATTTCCTACATTTTTCAGCCGATAAAACAAAAATTCACTTTTTTTTTTTGGCAGGTAGTGTTTATTATTCTCTTGCACACTTTTTTCTTTATTTTTAATATTCAGAATGCTCTAATAATTCTATTTACAATACAATTGTTTATAATAAAATTCTATTCAATCGGGACACTCATAACGATTGAAAACAATGTTTTTGTTTGAGTTTGGGTTTTACCAATTCGTAAAAAAAATATATAAAAAAAATAAACTAATTAAGACATGCGTGTCCGTCAACCTTAAACAATAATCTTTGTCAATTTTATTTTTCAGTCTTTATGATGGTGGATACTTGATCTATCTCTTACTGTTATATCCCCGGGCAACGCCGGGCTCTACTGCTAGTATAAACCTAAAACTTCCTTAGAATCTTTTTTTTGTTTTTTAACAGGAAAAATATTTCTCCTTCCTTAGATATAAAAATTTGACCGCTAGTCAAGCTTTGACACCAGTTATGCTATCATAAGGACACCTAACAGAATATCTGTCAAAAGGGAAACATTTTTTGCAACCCAGCGAGGATAAAGTTCACGACGGTTTATCTAAAATAACTTGTTAACCACAACTCTCCGGTATAGTACTGAAAATCTCTTTATTTCTCACACTTGATTCATATACTTATCTTTGTAATGGATTTTTTTTCTTCTGTTTAGAAAATGTCATCGCAATGGAAGCAAAACAAAGTAATAATGAAACGGAGAGAAAACAATCTCTTTTCATTGAATGAAATTAATCAATGCCGACATTGCAAAATACATTTTTTTTTTATTTTTATTTTGTGAATCGCTTTCTGTTCAGATTAGATTCTTCAGTGCTTATCAATATTGCAAACATTTTGCAGATGACTAAACCGTTGAAAACATTTATTGTGTTTTGTTCTGTTCTCATCTCGACACAAATGACTGCTATCAGATGGTCGGGTATGCGGGGGGGGGGAGGAGGAATTGGGCATTAACATCAACATGATACCCAACAATATGATATTCCAAATAAAGCGGGTGAATATGTGAACAAAAAAATAAGAAGAAAAAAAATATTTAGAGACAGTATTTTCTTTAGGGAAAAAAAAAAAAAAAAGTTACCTATGCTATATTGATTCTCCCCCAACTTCCTCTCTCTCTCTCTCTCTCTCTCTCTCTCTCTCT
>CAHIKZ030005460.1:400000-432500 GCA_903632075.3 Acanthosepion pharaonis | reverse complement strand
GATATCAAAATTTGCATAAAGTCGCCGATTTTTTTTTCTTATTTCACTGATTTTCCTAAAACTTTTATTACTGTCATATTAGCCAAAAAATCATATTGGCCAAATTTTGGCATTTTCCTTCCATTTATTTTAATTTTTTCTACATAGTAAGTTTAACCACAATCTATTGAAAATTCCATATAAGTAATTATAGTTTAGCACATTTGGTGCGCAGTGAAGCGGTGATTCGGATGAACTAACATCGAAGGCCAGGTCCGGCTCGCCGGCCGTAGTTTTGTGCCACCCGAGGTAGATTATTCACTGCATTTCCCTAACTTTTTACATGTCCTGTAGGTGTCAAATTTTCTAAGCCCTCTTTCCCCAGTATATGCCCTAGAAATTTTAACTGCCTCGTTCTGATATTAAGTATACGTGTCATTTTTTGTTTCCATCATTGTTCAGTCCATAATATCCTCAGCATCCTTCTATAAAACAACATTTTTCGTATTTTCTTCATTTGTGCTGAGACTGTCCAACATTCACCATCATAAAAGAGGATACATAACACTTCTGTACTTTTTTCTTTGTTCCTAACGAGATTTTCCTGTTTCTTATTACTTTGCTTAGCTTTTTGAAGGCATCACCCTCCATCCTAATGCGCCTTCGACATCAAAATTTTTGACCTCTGTTAAAACACTTCCTAGATATTCAAATTAATGTACCTGCTTGATTTTGACATCTCCAATATGTAATTCGCATGTTAGGTTCTTTTTTGCTGACAACCATACAGACTGCCTTCTTATAATGTACGTGTGTTCCTTTGTTAAACAACGAACGTGCTTTAGAGAAAATGGTCACAAAAAGGGCAGTTATCAGAAAGAAATAGTTGAAATTTCTTGAGAACATAATGAGGAAACGGTTTAAAAAATTTGAATCGGACTGGGCATATTAAATAGACTTAAGAAAACAGTGCATAACATGCCTTATGAGCTTGTGTAAAAGGATGGAAGGAGAGGGATTTGGAGAGATAACGACGACAGAATTTACTACGAGCTAGAAAGTACTGGAAATTGTGGAGAGCCATGAATGTCCATGTCCTGATGTGTCACAGTACATAGAATAATGTATAGTTTTGATTGTCACGCTGTGTATGAATATGTTCTATTCTGCAACGGATGGTGAGATGTTTCGCATTGCTCCTTGCACGCTAGAATTTCAGGATTTTATTCCGAAGGTTAAAAGGTTTGTTTGACGTCATAAAAAAACAAACATACCAGAAAGCTGACAACTGTGTGTAAAAACGTTGTCTTAGAAGAATCAACGATAACCACCGGGAAATTTTTAGTCGATTTGTAGAGTAAGCGAAGAAATAAACAAAGACTTAAGAAAGTAAAAAGAGAAACTTCTTTCAATTTTAGATTAACGCCATCCAATTGGTATCAGTCATTGTTGTCAATTTATCACTGGTGATCGCATCTGAAGATCAATCAAAACACAGATGTGATCACTGGCTGACCTCAATCAAAATTAGGCTATTCAAATTAAAGATATGATCGCTGGCTGATCTCCGTCAAAATTAGCCTATTCGAATTAAAGTAACTAACTCCTGATGTAGGTCACTTATTGTGGAACTATACGCCAAATGGATGACGCTGTCAAACTTTTATATGTTTTATTAAAATTTAATCGCCTCCATTTGTTCTTTTATATGTGAACGTATATCTGTCTTTGCGCATGTGTGTGCCGATGTGTATTTGTAATTTATATCTTTTTGGATAAAAATATATATATTTAAAGAAATGACTGATAACACAGAACTTGTAAATGGTTTAAACAGACAACATCCATATTTTTCTCTAAAATGTGACATTTTTTCAGCCGACACCTCATCAAAGTGTATTTGTCTATCACTTTACGATTCTTGTTAAGATAATACTAGTCACCAACAATTATTCTGATGAGGTTTCTTGCAGAAAAAAGGTTACATTTCAAGGAAAATATGTGCTGTTTTGTCTGTTTTTATATATATATATATATATATATATATATATATATATATATATATATATATATATATATATATATATTAATTGATTTAAAATATAGCTTTTTTTTCCTACACTGTTCTAACCATGTTTCAAAAATTGAAGCTAAAAGCTTCGAATTTAATTTTGTAATTAAATTAAAGACAGTTCCATTTCATCCTCAAGCGAATTTTGGAGTAACTTATTACTGGGTTTTAAAAGCGCAGCAAAAATCTTAATATCTCTGTATCCTTGGAAACGTGAATTAAAAAAAAATATTTTAAATCAATTAATTTATAATATTAATGCTCTGTAAATTTACATTGATCACTATTTTGTAAAAAGATATCTATAAGAACACCGGATTATATATCTTACTGTTCTTTTTTTTATTTTATTATATATATATATATATATATATATATATATATATATATATATATATATATATATATATATGAAGAAATATAGTCTTAAGGTGTGCTATATTTATGGGATAAAGTGCTCGATATCAGAGATACAGCGTGTGTAAATATAAAATTAACGGCCTGACGATTGCATATAGCATGAAACAGACTGTCGCCTCTAAGTGTTGACTTCTATGTTCACTTATATATATATATATATATATATATATATATATATATATATATATATGTATGTGTGTATCTGTGTCTGTGTGAGCGCGTGTATGTTTGTGCGCATGTATAATAATGTGGTCAATATTGTTTATTATAAACATAGCCTTTACTTAAATATTTGTATCTATAAAAGAACGTATAAACATAAAAATGTCTTAATGGTGTATAAATCTACGTCGCTCTAAATATTGAGAACGTTTACACCGAAAAGGTTCGGGTATTTTTTTGTTTTTGTTTTTTTTCGTATTGCCTTAAGAATTTTTATGACATTTATCCTATTCATTTAAATATGCAATTAAAGTTCTTGCAATATCCCATGATTTCATGATAAACCATTTGACTTAGATTCAGCGAGCATTTTTATTGAAAAAAATATTTGGGTCAAACGGACCTATAATCTTTCGTTTTGAAGCAAATTAATAATCTTTATTGCCTTGGTATGAAGTTTTGGTAAATAAGTTAATCTTTCGTGCCATTACCGCTGTTGGAGTAACACTGATCAGGCTGTTCACGTAGATCATTACAACTGTGTTTGATACTAACTGAACGTGCGCTAACTCGTGTTTTTCTTATACAGCAAAATTACGCAGCAAAAGACTCAAGAGCCGCTCAACATAGAGCATTACTGTAAATGACACATATATATTTTGATAAATACAGTGAATATAAATAATTGTTGGAATATATGCGGATAAGATTACTTTTAATCATTTAAGCCTAAGCAAAGCAATAGGGCCACTAAGATGCAAGGGGTTACTGAGTGTTAGGGAATACGAAAGATAAAATTAAGGAAAGAGGAAAATAAAAGAACAAGAATTAAGAAGAGAGAAGATAACGATTATATTGCATTTAAATTTTTGAAGATCAAAATTGGCTGAGAAACGAAAAACCGGAAGAGTTTTCTAAAAACAAAAGAAGTGCGAGAAAAGAGACTGTTAGCATAGGAATTACGGTTACATCTATGTTGCGATGTCTTCCCTCTAATGAGGCTATTGTGGACTCTTCCACCTACTATAAAATTAGTAGGAAAGTAGGCCTCGTGGGGAACAGTAGTATAGATTGAACGCTGGTCAACCGACACACACTCCCAAGTCGTGTAACACACTTCTGTTGTATTTACTGTTCCACTATTTATCTGCAAACTCTTGTTTTGTTATTTCTTAACCAATTATTTGGTCACAACAATCTAGCCATTTCAAGTGTCAAATCATATGACGTTGCCGCTAATTTAGTACTGAGCTTGTCTCATAAAGTCTAGGTAACACTGAAGAAAGTTCAGCAGACCAATTACATGCAAGTATTTACAGAAAAAATCCCAGTGAAGCTACTTTAGGGCAGTGGGAAAAGAACTGGTGACGGGATGCCAGGTCAGGACCAATAACATTGCTGATACTTTGTATGTATTGAATTTTATTATGAATCTCTATATAGCACCAGGTCATATGTGGCAGCAAGAAACTTATGATTAGTTTTAATTTAAGGCATAATATTTGTCATCGTATCCACATCTACGGTTAGATTAATAGCTTCATAGCCTGACAAGTATTAGCTGAATTTTGATCTGAAAGTTTAAAATTTAAATTTGAATACCAGAATTTATCTAATATAGGGCTCGAGAGAAACTGAAGTTATATAGTTAATGATAAAATTGTAATGATGAGATTTGTGATATAAACTGAAAGAGGAGGTGATAGGAACTGAAGATTATGAGGATAAGGAGGATAGATAACGATTGAACTTGATTTCAAACTGTTGAGATTTTCTGTTCGGGAAAGTATCGATACGAATCGATGTTCTACAAAGTAGAAAAAAAAAGCTCTCTCGATGGACGTTTGTTGTTACATTAGGAATACTGGGGAAATGAGGATGTTTCGACTTCAGGTAAGTGGAATGGCGCCTACTAGTTCCGAAATAATTTTGTGCATGATTATTTCGAGTTGTTCATATTCTGTTAAGACCGGACACAGTACCGCCATCAATATTGACAGGGGCCGTTATCAACTGTTAACATGAGGCCGATAAAGACTTCGGCACATTTCTTGATAGATTTACGACACAGCGCGACAAAAAGCGAAAAGATTTAGACAGCAACGTTTGAGATTACCCAATTGAAAAAGAGATACAGTGTTATAAGGAGAAGAAACCTTTGGCGTTTGAATATTACTTTTTTTTTAAACAGACGACATTGTTTGCAGACTGTAACGTATACTGATAGATTTCATTTTCTATGGAGTTTTTTCCTTTCTGAAGTCAAAGTTTTTTACTTTTTTGCTAAAAGTCCATATATGAAAAGAATATCACCTAAAATATTTACATAATGTCCAGATGTATGTACACACACACATACACACTATTACACACATACCACACACACACATCTCTCTCTATATATATATATATATATATATATATATATATATATGTGTGTGTGTGTGTGTGTGTGTTTATTATAATTTTATCATATAGACAAAACCATTTTACTCACTACAAGGTTTCACATATGGCTTGCCTACAAGCAGGATTGTTCATAACCATTTTCGATTCTCACCCGTCGAAGTTCAATTGAAATGCACTGAAACCAAGTTGCATCTTTGTAGTGAGTAAAATGGCTTTGTCCATATGATAAAATTATAATAAATAAATAATTATCGCTCTACTATCGGTATCGATCACTCTTTTGGATTAATGCTGTGAACGTTGGAATTTATATATTACTTTTGTTCTCATCGCTTAGGATATATATATATATGGATTAATGCTAATTTAAAAGCCCCCCTCCCCTCATTCGAAATCACTCTCTTTTAATCGTCAGAGAGAAACTTTCACCTTCCATCGATATGGTTGATGTTAACCTCCAAGATATCGACTCATTGCGTCTTCTCGAACTAACCTTTTCCGCTGGTAATGATAATATTTAATTTGTTCTTTGGTCTGATGCGAACAATGTTGATTCCCAGTGTTGAGCTACACAGTTTTAATAAATCTACAATTCTGCCTTGCTTTGGACATTGCTGTCATATATGGCCTGTTTATCCTGTTATATATTTAGATTTTTGATAAAATCCGTTGATGAATCAGCAATGTAATTGGCCCTGACCTGGCATCTCGCTTTCGGTTCCTTCTTCCACCGTTATAATGTAATTTCTTTGTGGCATTTCTATAAATACTTTCATAGTAATTGACCTGGTGAAATTTTCTCTATGGTTCCTAGATTTATTGTGCGCAGTACTAGATTGGGAGTAAGGTCTCATAATTGTACTTTTGAAATGTGTGTTCTATACTAAAATTTACTTTTCTCACACTTCTCGCTTGTGGAACTCTCTTTCAGATTTCTTATTTCCAGTAAACTTTGATGTTTAAAATTTTAAATGTAATATCAATCGTCTTCTTATTTCCTCTTCTCTTATTGTTCTCTCTCCTTAATGGTGTTTATTGTCATATTCTATAACACTGGGTGCCACCTTGCGATTTAGTAGCTTTATTTTCTTGCATGGGGTGAAATGATTAATAAAATTCAAGCGGAAGGACTGAATTCTTGTCATAGGCGTATATAGTCAGGCTGTATTCTAGTTAAAGGAAAACAGCCACTGGATTAGTGTAGAGTTTTGGTTAAATGCCATATGAATTGTAATCTGTCCTCTTCTGTTATTGTCTTCCCCGTTTCATTCGTTCTGAGTAAACCCTTGGCTGTTATCACCTTGCTTGGGCGGGGGTGATATAATTAAAACAAAATTAAGAATTAATGAGACGGATTTCTCTCTAACCGAAAGTTCTATCCATCCATCTACCTATCTATCTTAGTCTTTTAATAATCTATCTATCTATCTATCTATCTATCTATCTATCTATCTATCTATCTTCTATCTAGATCTATCTATATCCTTTTCTCTACAGACTGAGATAGATTTAGTTATCTTTCTCTCAGTCTATTATGATCTATCTATCTATCTATCTATCTATCTATCTATCTATCTATCTATCTATCTATCTATCTATCTATCTATCCTTTCTCTAGATAGATACCGACAGACTGAGATAGATTTAGTTATCTTTCTCTCAGGCTATTATGATCTATCTATCTATCTATCTATCTATCTATCTATCTATCTATCTATCTATCTATCTATCTATCTATCTATCTATCCTTTCTAGATAGATACCGACAGACTGAGATAGATTTAGTTATCTTTCTCTCAGTCTATTATATGATCTATCTATCTATCTATCTATCTATCTATCTATCTATCTGTCTGTCTGTCTGTCTGTCTGTGATGTTCATATTTTGAATAACGATTAAGTACTTTTTACCAGCCATTTGACTGGTCAATCTTCCTTGACAGCTCCTTAATCATGGCCTCCAGCTAGATTCAGTTCAGCTTAGTAAATATCAATATATTTAATTTTTAGCAATTCCGCTCTTAAAAGATTTTATGCATGTGTGTGTCTTGTCTATTTTCCATTATATATACTGAATGCTTTATACTTGTCTCTTTAATTTTTACTCTTCTCTTTTCGTTAACAATATTTGGCACAGTTCTATGTTTAGAAAATTTTTCTGCTTAAATGTACAGGTTCTTATATTTTTGTCTTTTCGGTGATTCACTCTTTTGAGAATGTTTTGACGGGCGTCTTTACTGAGAATAATTCTATTATTTCTTTTGACCAGCTTTCAAGCTAATGACTCTAATAAGAGTTATTATATATTTCAGACTTGAAAATAAATACACTCGTGCCAAAAGATACAAAAAAAACTCTACATAATCTCCCTTTCTTTCTCTATCTCTCTTTGTCTGTGTGTAATTACTTTGTTTATCTTTTAATTATAATTGTTTGTTGTACGCTCTTTATAGGCAAAAACCGGCACTCTCCCAAAATTGAAAAAGTGCAGATTCAAACATCATCGTAACTACGTTTTAAATATAGTTATTTTCATTTATTAAAGTGAGACGAAGATTACGATGAATCTAAAGGAATAAAAAAAATGGCAGCCGTAAATGGATATCGTATATAAGTGATTCCGGCTTACGTCCTAATCATGCTGAAGGCACTAATTCTCGTAATGGGTCAGTGCATTTATGGGGACCGTATTGAAACACCAAGTACTGCAAGCAATGTGAGTTTATTTATTTATTTGATAGAAATCAGGAGGATTTGAGATAATTATAATTAAGTAATTCATCAAGTCTAGAAGAAACCCCAACAGAATGCAGACAGCACTAGACGGCTGTTTCGTCCTATGTTTGGGACTCATCATCCACTACTGAGAATTGAAAACTCAGAGAGATACGTTATCAGGTAAACGTCATACGAACTGTTCCAACAGGCCTCGGTGACGAAGAGGTAGCAAATTACACTCGATATAGCGCCCGCTCGATGACATATTCCGTGGTGGAAGTCATCCGAGTTTCCCTTTTACCCATAGGACTGTACCTCCACGAACATCGACTACTATCACCAAGTCGCTCAATCCAGAGCATTAGAAACCTGTTCAAGCAAGGATATACAAGTAATAGAAATTAGGATTTATTTATCCTTAGACGTACTGCAGCCACTGCAGAAGTGGAGTTTCTTGGCAAGAGAACCTGCTGGAAACCAATCATCTATATGCTGGCTTTGAATTCAGAGTTTTTTCTTCTCCTAGAACCAAGAAACATCAATTGCTGCAAGCAATGTGTGAGTTTTTTTTGTTTTTATCTCTATGCGCACTGCAGCCCAAATTGAATTGGTATTTCTTGGTCGAGAAGAGAAGGATTCATACCTTTACCAAGAGTATTAGCACGTAAGTGAATGTAATGAATCCGACTTGAATTCGAACCCGGCTCTCCAATTCCTCACTCCGAGCCGCTATCCATTACTCCACCTACGAGAGAGTAAACAGTAAAAACAACAAAAAAAAAATATCACACCATGAATGTCAGGAATTGATAAAAGATGATGTTACGTTCCAAGACAGATTATTCTTTAGAATCAGGCTTGCGGCGTTATCATTTTGAAACGCCTGTTTCCTCACGGTCATCAAAGTTAAACAATATCGATTCTGGTCAATAACTAGATGGGTGACCGCTTGGGAATACCAGATACCGTAAGCTTGGATATGCGGGTGGAAGTAGTGAATAATGGTTCTGAATTGTTGATCGGGGTGGCGAATTCCATCTGATTTTCAATATTCGCTTACGTGCAACCACCCATGGGAAAAGTATGAATCCGCCTCCTCCCCCTACCTATGGTTTATTAGTAAGACTTATATGAACAAACGATTATTTATCTATCTATCTATCTATATATCTATATATCTATATATCTATCTATCTATGTATCTATCTATATATAAAACAATATTTACAATGTAAAATATATTGTCTGACTTTAAATAGCCTGCAAATGTGTGATAAGACCTAGAAAACGAATCAATCATTTTTCCTTCGGTTCGTAATATTACGAGCAGATACACTTGGGAAAGGTATGCATCCATCATTTCCCCGCTCAGTTATGGGGTAATTAATAAGACTTGTAATACTAACGCATTATTACATAAAAATTATTACAATCTAAATAAAAAAATTCCGGCTTTAAATAACCTGGAAAGGGTTGATAAGTCGTAAAAAAACGAATTAATCAATATTTTGAATCATAAAGGACATCTAAGAGGTCCTTGTCAATGGCAAATAAATATTATACTTATATCTGATTTGCAATAATCGTTTACGTGCAACCACCCGTGGGAAAAATATCTGCCGTGTCTCTTGAAGCTATGAGCGATCATGGCTCTCCACAACTTTCTATCGTTTTTGGCTCTTAGTCACTATTTTTGGCGCATTCCTTCCTGCTCCTTTTTTTTGCTACGGATTCACACAAACCCATTTGATAGATACTCATTGCTTTCCTCAGTTACCCTCGTCTCTAGTATGACTTGTGGGTCTAAGATTTTCCAAACTCTATTTCCACATTATGGGTCCTAGAAATTCAACAGTCGCTTTCTTATTCTAAGTATAAAGGTTCTAAAGTACCCCCACCTAAATATTGACTCTTAACTTGAGCAATACTGTGGCTCACTTGAGTATAATATAAAATATATCTGCATTTGTAACTCTGTTTCATTTCGAAAAGAACTAGACGAGGTAGAAGTAAGAACGATATTTGTCTTTTTGTCAAGAACAGGAAACTTGACTGTCGTTTTGTTTAAAAGTAACCTTAGTCTGGTACAAGGTCATTTGTGTTGGGGATTCATTATATGGTACGTTTATGCTTTGAGTTATGTCTGTTTATTAACATTATATAGAACAGTTCTATATCCATCCAAGGCAATAGAACGAGGTCTGTACTTTTATTTACCCATAGCTGGAGGGAGAAGAAGAGGATTCATACCTTTCCCAAGGGTATTAGCACGTAAGTGAATGCAATGGATTCGACTGGAATTCGAAATCGTTTACTCCGATTCCTCAATCCGAGCCGCTAACCATTACTCCATCGTTCCTCCTCAGAAGAATAGGATGTCTGATAGATATAAAAAAAAGGTATCGGGGCTGTTGCTATAGTAATGGAGCTAAAGTATGCAGAGTGAAGCCCCTAGGCACAGATTGACCTCCAACTCTGTCGAGCATATACACTAAGTTAAAACATTCACGCTCATTTTCCTTTCTTTGCAGTGATTGGCAAGAAAGAATGTAGAGCGTGGTCACCTCAGCATATTACACAGAATCCATTGGTAACCATGGCTTATTCCGCAGTTTATGTCAAAGAATAACATTCCCCAAATCCAACAACAACCTTACTCTTCAGATCTCCACCCACTTGCAACATTTTTCTGTTTTTTTTATTTCCAGAAATTAAATCCGACTTCAAAGGAAAAATAAGGTTTCATGACGTTGAGATAACCCAGGAGAATTTATTGAGGCGTTTCCTCGCTATCTCCCCACCAAAACGACTACCGGCAAAGCTCCGATCAATGAAAATGACCCTGGATAAAATGCGTGGTTTCAGAGGGGACTACTACGAAGGAGATTAAATTATGCTTAATATGTGTTGTAGTTTTCATTTTATAGCACTAGACCCGATACCTTTTCATCAAACATCGTACATGAATTTATATTTCATGTTTTTATACGAGATTTGCGAGGATCTCAAACTTTCCAGAAATTTTTCATTTACAAAAAAAGCATTGTCTATATTTCTGAGATGAGGTATTATGTACGCTATTTACATTATTCAGACTATTGTCCTCATCTTTTTCGCCATATTTATTACAACATTTCCGCCGTTGTACGCTCCGGCGTTCTTCAGGTGGTTGGAATGTCGAACTGAACCCTTTATTTCGCTCACTGGGGTAGACTGTTCTAGTTCCACGTGCCATGTCTAATGGATGTCAGTTATCACTTATCTCCCGTTAATTCTCCTCTTCAAGTTCTCCACCGCCTTAACCAGGTATTGAACTCACACTCTTTGGGTCCTGTCACTGGATCTAACTAATACGTTTATCCACTGTGCCATCTGTTCTTGAGGACACACGGAACAGTGGATAAAGGCACCTGGAACTAGAACAGTCTACCCTAGTGAGCGAAATAAATAGTTCAGTTCGACATTCCAACCACCTGAAGACGGACGGAGTGTACAACGGCCGAAACGTTGTAATAAATGTGACGGCAAAGATGAGGACAATAGACGAATGCTCTATTTATACAGGCTTATGTCCATATCAGGTTAAAACACCTAGGTAGGATCACCAAAGTTAAGCAGCGTTGAACCTGGTCAGCATCTAGATAGGTGACTGCTTGAGAATACTAGATGGGAAAGGTTTGAATCCACCTCTTCTTCCCCTAACTATCGATTAATTAGTAAGACTTGTATGCGCACACTATTATTAGCTAAAATACAAACAAAAAAAAAACAATTTTTACAATCTAAAAACAAAATTCTTTCTGGAATCTGAAAATCTGAAAAGTCCCGCAAAGTACCCAGACATTTGGAGGATTTTCTTCCATATGAATAAAATAAATACTTGGGGAGAATATGGTAATAAAATTAATGTATCTCATATCTCCTCTTACTTGTAACCATCCATCAAAATAAAATAAACGTTTTTTTTTCAGCCCTAAAGCAGAATGAGAAGAATAAAGCTTTTACGTAGACTTGTTAGTATATTTCATCATCAAGAAGATTAATTTGTAGATCAACTGATATGCATGAAAATTCCTGAATCTTTTTCACTACAACACACGCGGTTCCTTTACTCATTAAATGTTAAAATTATCGGCTTGAATCTGAAAATGAACAATCAGATTCGTTTGCATCAGCCGATTTACAATTGCCTCCTATTATTTATAAAATATATTCTACAATTTCCCCGAAAGATAGATTGTAATATATTCAGAAGATTTCTTTAACAAAAATAAAATTCATGGATGACGTGTAATGAGAGGAAGATTTGTAAATATGTCACGTCGCTGAAGTTCGTATGTTGATTGAGTCGGTTTGACTTACAGAAATATTTACATAGAATCATCCAAAGTGCAACACAACAGCTCCGATCATTCTCTTCTCTCTTTTTGTGCAATCACATGTAGACATAATAAATAATTGTTTAATAGAAAACACTTTATCTTTGCTTTGATTTTTGTTTAAGAATCTTTTTTTTTTAAATTCTCTCTTTTAAGATAGAATAAAGCGATATTGGTAAGCATAATAGTAAAAGTAATGACGAAATTAGCCGCGTTTCATTACAGGTAACGCTCAGCAGTCATTGACCAAACAATAAGTGTAACTTTCATTTGAAATTTATATGTTTTTATTAAAGTCAATTTTCATGAAAATAACATTCTCAAGACCAGTATATATTATAGCTCTTTCTAGTAGTGATGTGATTGTTCTTTCAATTTTACTTGGTAGTCTGTAAAGTTAAGAGTTTTATTGGAATATTACTTTCTCTTTTACTTACATGTGTTCGACATTTTTGTTCTTGCGTTTATAGGAAATATTAAAATTATGTTATATTTGCTACTTGGTAAATGGCTTTGTGATTATAGGATCCGATCAAGAATTTATAGGATTAATTCCTTTGAATACATTTTTAACTACTAATTTTTATCTGATAAAACCGTTGATTACATATCTCTGTTTAAGAATTTCCGAAGTTGCAGGGCGTTATGTATGATTTATACATAGAACTCTAGATCAAAGAAGAGTCTTTAAGAACATGACACGTTTTAGTATTTTGTTTTTGAATCACCCTTTATTCAAGTTCCTTATCTCTGATAATAAATTTGTTATAACTGATCTATACTCAGGGCTCTCTAAAACATGGGTTGGCAACCTTTCCAATGGCACGCAGCCGCAAATGGCATCACGAAGTCCGAACAATAACTACTACAACACAAAGAAGATATTTAGATGTTTCAATTTTAATATGTACTAAAGTGTATATAGTATATATTACTATATAGATATATTGTAGAACAGGTATATTGACCTTGACTTATATAAAAATACGTATGCTTTTGACAGACTGAATGATTTTAAAACATTAAGTCGGCGTATAGACAGCAAAAGGTTGGCCACCCCTGATGTAAAATGTTTAGAATTTAGCAATCTCACACTCTGAATACGTATAAAAGATTTAGGTTACGTCATAGTACTACTTGCATTCCAATTTCAGATCATAGTAACGAAGCGAATTTTGTTGTAAGTAGCTTAGTCAGAAGTAGTACCTATCTTTAGAAAGCAATTGTAATGATGAATGTATCATCTTAATTTTTAACCATGTGTGTTATTTAACACGAAAGTTTCAAGCATACTAACATGACTTAAATTTTGACCAACGTCGTGATTGTTGCTGGAACTCGTTTCCGAGTATTGGGGTGCACATATATATTTGCTTCTGTGTGAAATGAGTCCTACGTTAAATCTGAAGAGACGTCTGTAACCACCTCAGCGGTTGGGGAGCATATGATATTCGTTGGCCTGTCTTCGTCTCTTCTATTTGTCTTAAGTTGTTCTTTCCTGCATTTCTCGAATTTGTTCTTTCTGCAGCTTCCGTCTCCCAATTGTCTGGATCGATTCCTGTCCTGAGCAAGGTGTTTTTGAGCTGATCCCTGGATCGACGACGTAGGGTTCCAGGTGGTCTCTTGCCAGATGCAAGCTCCGAAAAGAGGATGTGTTTGGGTAAACGAATGTCTGGCATTCGGGAAAGGTGCCTGGCACATCGAAGTCAGTGGCCAGTCATAATGGTTTCTCGGCTTTCCATCTTTGCGTGGAGAACTTCGGTGTTCCTGACTCGGCTCTGTCACGTTTTCCGCAGTATTTGACGAATTTTCACTTGATGTTATTTTTCAATTTTACGGATGTATCTTCGACAGAATACGCAGGCATCACATACGTACAGAATAGGCGACATTACAACGGCTCGGTAGACTATGAGCTGGGTGGTTTGTGTTAGCCTAGGATTGTCGAAGACAATAGTTTCCCGTATGATTCGTAGGCGGCCTTGATTCGGTTATCGAAGTCTTTTTCTGCAGATGCATTTGATAGCAACGTACAATATCGGTTAAATAAAAAGAAAACGAACAGCCGCATACAGCAAGCAAGATAGGAAAATATTTTAGAAGTCTGAATACCTTATCCGCCATATTCGCCTGATCTTACATCAACCGATTGAAAGTATTCGATTGCTACAAAACGGTTAGATACAGAAGACTTTCTCTGGTGAAAACCAGATTCAAGAGTTTGTCGCAGACTTTTTTTTCGAAAAACTGAGGTTTGTTACTCAAAAGTTATCGAAGATCTGAAAAGAGCCCTTGCAAATAGTACTGAATATACAGGGTGTCCCTAAATCTCATTAATTATATATTTATTTACTTCCACAGATCAACATAGTTTTGTAAAAAGAAGAAAGAATTGACTTCTTTTTGTGGGGTATGCTAGACGAGAAGGTGTACTCAATGAAACTAACAGATGCAACACACCTGGATGCATAAAGAATGAATGTGCTAAAATTGACGTCAATATGGGATTATAGCATCGAGTACACATAATTCTTGCAAACCTCATCAACATTTGCATTAAAAGTGATGGAAGTCATATTGAAAATTGTATTTGTTAATATTCAAATTCAATAAAATGTTGGTGAAAATTTAATTTCTTGAAAATATGCATTTTTATCTATATGTCTAAACGTTAGAGACACATTATATAAGTGAATAAAATGTAATTGTACTTTGTTTTTTGAATAATAAAGTTGACAAACAAACGGAAATTATTTGTAACTCAAAATAATATTTTCTACATTCTAGTAAATCTTTAGTACATCATTGTCCAACGGGAAAAAAAATGAGTGAGGAACTGTTATAAAATATCTTGCATTTGGCACCGTTTCTGACTGCTTCGTAAACCAATAAGATTATTGCACTGGGTAACGTGACTAGCCAACCGGATATTGTACAACAGTATACGCCCGAAAAGCGACATCGAATTACAAAGTTTTCAAAAATAAATGTAATTTAAACGAAGCTGAACATCAGGCTTCAAATAAAACAGAACCGATGGACAGTTGACGGCTGACAAACACACAGAGGAGTAAATATTTACAGAGATACATACCAAGTTGGCCAGGAAATTAAACACGCAGGCAGTTGAGAAAAGTCAAGCACTTACCTACAAGAACAAGAAGAAAGAAAAATAACGGTAAATATATACTTGTTGTTGGTGTCTATAATTTCAGTGTTAACATAAATATTTACATTTTACATTAACTCGATTTTTAAAAAAATTTGAGACGGTGGCAAAAATAAAAAAAAAATATCATATATATATATATATATATATATATATATATATTTATTTACATTAGTCGGACTATTGTCCTCATCTTTGTCGCCATATTTGTCACAACGTTTCGGCCGTTGTACGCCCGGCCTTCTTCAGGTGGTTGGAATTTCGAACTGAACCCTTTATTTCGATCGCTGGGGTAGACTGATCTAATTCCAAATGTGACAAATATGGCGACAAAGATGAGGACAATAGTCCGACTAATGTAAATACTGTACATAATAACTTATCTCAGAAATATATATATATATATATATATATATATATATACTTAGATGTATGAATATGAGTATGTAACCCTAGGTTTCACGCTTTTGCAATCCTCAGGGAAACTGATATATATATATATATATATATATATATATATATATATATATATATATATATATATTTTTTAGAAAAAACGATGAACATAACAATTTTGTCTTAGAAATCATTTTGGTAATGTGACAACTACTCGGAATAAAATGAATATATATGTGTGTTTTGTTTATGGTATATATATATATATATATATGTATAAATTCCTAAATCATTCCTACAAATATAGAGTTAATGATTTAAATGGCGAACAATCGCAAAAATATAAATAACATATTTATATTGTTTGCGATGATGTATTCTCGCCATTTAAATCATTAACTCTATATTTGTTTTTTGTATGAATGATTCATGAATTTATAAATTATAATTGCACCTTTTAATTGAAATATATATATATATATATATATATATATATATATATATATATATATATATATATATATATATATGTAGACAGACAGACATATATAGATAGATAGATAGATATGGGAAGTTACATTGCAGCGCTTGGAATGTGACTGAAGCCGAGATGCCATGTTAGGACCGATCACATTTGCATTTCATCAAGATTCTCTAATAATATAACAGAGGCACTAGACCAGATGTGAGAGCAATATTTAACGCATGGACATGTGATAAACTTATAAATGTGTAAGATAGACTCTGGAGTGAACCAACTTTTCATACAATTGATTATAGAATAATATTTTACACTTCATGTCCATGGAAAATGGTAGCCCGAGAAGGCGAATCAGTCACTTTCCTGAGGCTTCTCGGGCTGAAGTTTAATCTCTCTCTCTCTCTCTCTCTCTCTCTCTCTCTCTCTCACACACACACACACACACACACACTATCAAGTGCAATAAACGGTTGTTTAACAGACACACTCACGCAAATACATCCATACATAAACACTCACACGCATATGTATATATTATCACGCCTGATAAACAGATGTCTAACAAACACACACACATATATTATCAACAACTATAATTTAGTACTGACTAATTGGTTAAATGGGAGTGTGTACCAAATGATTTTCCTGTTCTTTTTTTCTTTTCCTTAGATTGGTATTAACATATTTGCCATACTTGATATCAGCGTACTTGTAACCACTATTTTTAAAGCAATATTATAAACACCTCTGGATTTATCAAACACATATTTGTCGGATGAGTTGTGCTAATACAATATTCACTAGATGTGGGTATATGCGTAATTACAAATGGAGTGTGGTTAGCATTGGTACGAATATATATTGGGTTAGCATTATTTTTCATATAATACTCATGTTGATAGTATATGTTGCAGTTTTTTTGGGTATTTCTGTACTAGTGAGCTAGCCTAAATGAGTTGACTCATTTTATAGTTTACCAATAGAAGGGTTAACCAATCAGAAAGCTCAAAATATTAAATGCAACGTGTATAAAGGCAGCCATTTTTTCTCCCAAATTGTCTGCACTGCCAACCTGATATGGAAGACTTAAAGAATTACTTAACAGCTGCTACTTTCTCTGAATCTTCACTGCCGACCTCTGATATTGAACAGATTACGGACTTCACTGGATTCCATATTCAGAGACTGCGGCAAACGTGGTCAACAATGGAACAAATATTTTAGTGTTCAGATTTTTTTTTTAGCATTCATAAAATAATTAATTTTTTATTTTATTTTTTATTTTTATTTTAATTTTTTAAAGAAAATTAATATCCATAAAAATTAGTTATATCATTTTGTCCACAGTTAAGTATTTCAGGTTAATAAACATTAACAACAATATTATAAATTTGGGTTGTGATCACAACAAAAAAGTGGAAAAAATTGTTATTTTACCCATAGCTGGGACCCATTAAAACAGTCACTATCACTCCAGGTCAGAGTGATCCTGAGGGTCATTAAAAAGTGGAAAAAAAGTATGTTATTTTACCCATAGTATAGGGCTACACGGAGATTTCGGTCATATGTTAGTAAGAAATTGTACAAAAAGCAAGGTATACAACTTAAGGAAAATGATTCATAGGGAATTAAAAACTTAATCTTAAGGTTAAAAAAACTATTAATGTTAAACGGGTTGGTTTTCTTGATGTTACATTAGATCTTTTTATAAACATTAATATCCTCATAAGCGCTAAGATTATATAGGATATATAAGCCCACCAGGGAAAAGACTTGCAGAATCTAATGATCCCCTAGGGATATCAAAGTGATGATCAGAGTTTTTAATCCACTTTTGATTGTTGTAAGATCTTCTACAGTTCAGTTATTTGTCATGCGTGATACACGCTTAGGTGATCATTTATCTTTCGATACATGACTGACGAGACAGATTTTTCCCGCAGTATTTTGCCATTTCTTTCTGCGGTAGACCAGTTGCCATCCCTGGCTATAGAACCTTGTCTGTCCTGCTATTTACCCATTGCTGGGGTGGAGAAGAGGGTTCATACCTTTCCCAAGGGTATTAGCACATAATTGAATGGATTCCACCACATGTTCTCATTTTATCTATCTGTGTGTGTGTGTGTGTGTGTGTGTGTGTGTGTGCACGCGTCTGTGCGTGTACCAAAAAAAATCGCGCAAACTATTTTTAACTTAAAATAAGAAATGACGCAAATGCAAAAATCGGTAGAAAATTGCTTATATCTCCTGATGCGTTGGTCGAAGGATTAGACAAATATCCGTTTACGAAACTCTGGAGTAGGCGTGTATATATCATCAATCAGCAAAGTGGTAAGTTTTACATTTGTATTAGTCCTATATATATATATATATATATATATATATATATATATATATATATATATATATGTGTGTGTGTGTGTGTGTGTGTGTGTGTGTGTGTGTGTGTGTGTGTGTGTGCTCTACTTCTGTATCGAGCACTGTTTTTTAAAATAAAAACAAAACATACTAAAGAACTTCGGATCTTCAATCTAACAGTTCTTTCCTATTATATCAACCCCCCCCACATATATATATATATATATATATATATATTTATGATCTGAAGATCACATTCAGACGCGAAACTGGCAGTCATCATGCCGTGTTGATTCCACTCTCGACACTCTCTATATAATCGCTCAGTCTCTGATATTGAGCACGCTCCCTTTTTTTTTATTTTACACAGATTATTTTCTTCATCTGCTACTGGGATAGATTCGCGATAAAATTATTATCTGAAAGATTATCCTCACCCCACCACCACTCACTTAAAGCGGCTTCTTTTTCCACTCCCCTATTTGGCATTCGTATTCTTATTAACTGATTGTCGATGTTGTACAAACAGGTCAGAATATTTCTGCATATAAAATTTTGTCAATCAGTCGTATAAGAAGGCCAACGGGAGGCCAAATAAATGTGCCCCAGGATATCAAACAAGGCGAAAAATGTACATGCATCACTTCACGTAGAAGGTCATTTTGCCAAGTTTGACTCTAGCTATGGATGTACTCATTAGAAAAATGGTTTGAGCAAATTCCATTGCCCAGAGGGTGCCACACGTAAACGCTGTTCCCTTTATATTATAGCTTTGAGACACAGCTAGAAATATCGTCAAATTGATACACACACACACACTATATATATATATATATATATATATATATATATATATATATATATATATATATATATAGTATATTTCTTACGTATCTATGCGTATGTGTATATTCAGCTTATGCAAAAATATGCGTCTATAACAGGTCGAAATATCTATAAAATCGTTACGAAACGTGGAATATAATCAGCACATTAAATATCTGCTGTAGAAAATTTCTTCTTCTTCTTCTTCTCTTCCTGCTCCTTCTTCTTCTTTGTGCCGTGTCCCTTCTGCACGTTGGCGATTGTGTCTCACCGCAATTTCCTGTCCTTTGTAGATCTTGGTTATCAATTCTAAACCACCCATTTACTCAATCTCGCAAGGTAGGTCACGCGTTGTTTTCCTCTACCTGTCTTGTCTTCAATCTGTTCTGCGAGCATTGCATTTTCTAAGCCTGAGGTGAAAATACCCAACTGCACACCCTAACCAAAACAACCACACTAGCCCCTAAAACACACACCCACAAGATGCCAAACCATGTGTAGAAATGTAAATGCTCATAACACAAATCTAATATATTTCGGTTGAGCTCTCTGGGGAAGAAGTGCGAGTTTGTAAGGAGTCACAATTACTGGTACTAATGCAATACCCTTTGTTAAAACGAATCGAGTTCTCTCAGTCACTGGCGTGTTTATCTAAAAATGAAATACGCTTAAATTCACATTCATCCCTGTCGTGCATCAACGTCTTAGGGATAGATACTCCGACTGACGCCAATTCAGCCGAGTTTCGATCCTAGCTAGAGGCAACTGGACATCTAGCTATACTGATGAGCTGAGATACACCTAGACAGTCTGTCTGCGGATGGCTATATATATATATATATATATATATATATATATATATATATATATATATATATATATATGGTAAACCTAAAGAGCCAGACCAACCTACCTAGGTTTCACCTACGCGGATCGTCAGGGCGGACTGGTTAAAAGAGGTGCTATAAGAACAGAAAATCTATAGCCTACAACACACAAAAAAATATATTTCCTGCTCTTATAGCACCTCTTTAGCCAATCCGCCCTGACGATCCGCGTAGCTGAAACCTAGGTAGGTTTGTCTGGCTCTTTAGGTTTACTTAGTTTGGTCTACTTAGCGTATTGAGCACTTTGCTTTACTTGTGTCGGTTTTTTTTTCTTTGGACTCTGAACTTAGATTCTAGACGATTATTTTCGCCGGAAGTTCATGTTCTTAGTTCTTTATTTTTTACCCTTTTCATTTCCCTGTGTATTGGTTTGTTCATTTACAAGCTAAAACACCTAAGGTTTTGCCGGACCAGTATGGCTGCTTATATTTATAAGATTATTAGTGTCATATATATATATATATATATATATATATATATATATATATATATATATATATATATATATATATATATATAAAAAACAAATATTCCATGGTCATAATTTATTCCATTGGAATCGTAAATACATCTGGATATATATATATATTTGCATATGTATGTATATATTTACCACTAATATTATCTCTCTCTCTCTCTCTCTCTCTCTCTCTCTCTATATATATATATATATATATATATATATATATATATATATATATAGATAGATAGATAGATAGATAGATAGAGGGTGTATGAAAATAATACTTTTACAAACTTTGGGGAGGGTTCCTCAGATTAAAACAAAGACAAAAGTCCATATAAAGATATATCTGAAATACCTTCGTTTTTTGAGTTATTAAGTATTAGGCAGAGCCTGTTAAATGTAAAATCCTAGATAAAATCCAAAAATACTTGTACAAACATAGGGGGCGGTTTTCTGACACCTAAACAAGGTAAAATATCCAGATAAACATATGTCCAAACGGCCATCGTTGTACCTCAACACACCAACTCACAACATATTCATGGCACATGGAACCGATCCTCCCCTACCTATCTTTCTCTCAGGATAGATGTCAGCCCGTGCATCACGAGCAATGTATTAATAATTTACTTGAGTGCCAATATGCATGAAACACATGCATCTTCCTAGTAGCAGGGGTACATCCTCTAGCAGATCTGGAAATATATTCGAAATAACGTCCCTCTAGACAGCACCTGTAAGACGTACTTGGAGAACATATGTACAAACCATAGAATCGATATTGAGTCACCCCCACGAGGGTGTCATGTGGCACAAGGCCTTTTTTAACGTGGGCATTACCGAGCCATTAGGGCTCGGCCAAAAAATTTATTTGAACCCGTATAAACGGGTTCAGGGCCAATTTACCTCCCGAAGGAGACTCCGCCCTTCGGCGTAGCCTCCTTCGGGTAATACTACTACTCATCACATACCATAGAATCACATACAATTCCAGGCAACATATTAATCGTAAACTGATGTTGGTTTCTAATCTGTATTATATCATGGGGATTCCGATCCGGCCACAAAAGTTCCTCGTTCCTTGTTACTCCATTTCTTCAAAATATTGCCTCATCCATAAAGAAGAGACAAATAATAAACCCGTAGTTTGTGCAATAAAGTATCGGCAAATGATCCCCATGGTGAGTGATCAGAGGGTAAAAGATCTTGCATACATTGCAAATCATATGGAGACAGTAGCCTGCTCTTGGAGTACTATGGTATGTAGGGCATGATATGGCCACTTGAAGTGTGCTGATATCTGAATTGTTTTCGATAGCCTGTAGAACGAGTTTTACGCATTCAGGCGTACGATCATATTTTCGGCTGTCTTCGGTCTGGAAACGCAATCTGAAACAGCCGTGCAGTCAGACGTCCTTTACCACTTTACCGTCCTTTGGCCGTATATAAGAATCGTATCTACCTGCTTGCGATATGAATATCTTGTGAGAGACTAGCCACAAACGTACACGAATGACAAACACAACCTAGTCTGCATGACAGCATTGGACCATTAACCGTAACCTTTCTTTAAACTCAAAAACAAAGATTCGCGGACATATATTTATATGGATTTTTGTCTTTGTTTCGGTGTGAGGATCCCGCACGCAATATTTATAAAATTATTTTTAATACACCCTGCATATATATATATATATATATATATATATATATATATATATATATATATATATATAATAAAAAAAAGGCTTAAACACTAATATTCCATGGTCATAATTTATTCCATTGGAATCGTAAATACGATCCAAATCATCAGACCTACAAATTCAAAATGAAAACAGAAAAAAACAACTCCGGAAATCAAAACAGAATTTAGAGAAAGTGTAAGTATGAGGATGAGTGACAGAGAGAATTTTTGGAGATGTGGGTGGGGTGGATTTAAAAAGAAGAGAGAAAGAAAGTCGACGGATGTCTAATACATAAAGATACATTTCGTGGTGACATATACACACCACAGACAATTCGGATAGGAAGGGAAAAAAAAAAAAAAAAAGGAAGGGTGGGGGAGAGAGATGGGACGAAGGAAAATGAAATTGTGTTTACTTAAAGGGCCGCTTTGTAATTGGGAAAATTAGTATAGACTACAGGTTATGAATCAAATATAAATATATGAAGATGAATATAACGATATATATATATGGTTTAATGCACGTGAAAATCATCAGGTATGGATGGGACTATGCCGTTTATTAATATTAAAACTAATAATTAATATTTAAATTTTAAAACTGTCGGTTTAAAAGCAAACATTATATATAACTATTAATATTTAAATTTAAATTCGAATAACATATCTATGTATTGATATTTAAATTTAAATATTAACATTTAAATTTTACAACTGTCACTTTTCAAACAGTGCCTGACAATTTACCCGTGCATGAAACGATAGATCATTAATAATAATAATAATAATAATAATAATAATAATAATAATAATAATAATTCAAGGAACGTGCAGTGGGCATTGGAAGAATGTGGCACATGAAGGTTTATTTGGAGTTCTGGTTTTGATTGGAATAGTTTCTCGTGGAGTCATTGAAATGATTCCTGGCAGTCGATGTCCTGTTTGATCTGACTCTTGCAAACAAACAATAAATAGATAAATAAAAATAGATAAAATTAAATCTAAATAAATAAAATAAAATAAGTGATTAAAATAAATAAATAAAATAAAATAATCTAAATCAATAAATAAAGAAACAAATTAAATACATAACAAACAAATTAACAATCTACGAAAGTACACATAAACACAAATAAATGTAATAAAAATAATCAGCAACAAATATTTAAGTAATCAATAATAATAGATAATAGATAAAAAACAAAAAAGTACTATAATACAGACACAAAACTGCATTTATGGCTACTCAATAGACCCTATAATAATTTGAAAGATAAGCGTTACAGGCCACCCAATAACCGTTAGAATAATACATTTGACCTACACATAATACACTATTGACCAGCATATATAAATAGTCGTGCCAAAACATATGGCTTGAAGATAGCGTTTAAGGATAAAACAGGCTTTCGCCGTTGGGTTTTGACTTCAATACCCACTTTTATATTAACATACGCTCTCTCCCTGATATTGAGCTCTTAACCCATAAATATAGCATACCTTATATATATATATATATATATATATATATATATATATATATATATATATATGTGTGTGTGTGTGTGTGTGTGTGTGTTTGTGTGTGTATATATATATATATATATATATATATATATATGTGTGTGTGTGTGTGTGTGTATATATAAGATAAGTGTCCTTTATAAGTGAAAACAACATAAGGCAAATGAACAATGTTAGCTTCTAGGAGGAAAGCGTGCATAACTGCGCCAATATTGTCTTGTACGTCTACGCTAGTAGCTATCGATCAAGCTTCCTCACACGGCTTATTTGCGTGTTGAGTCATTGCCAGCGCCAACCTACCGTCGCCGGATGTGTGGGTTTGGCGGTTGAAGGCGATAGAAGAGGATTGGTCCCCAAGTTTAATTTGAATCGCTGATGTCTTCGCTTATTTAATGCTTAGCAAGAAGAAATGAATTGGAAGTAATACAGGTAGATTTCGGATGCCAGTCGATAAAAACTGTAATTATTGCGGTGATGAAGGGAGTGGGCGTAGTGAGTGGATGTAGTCAGGCATTTGATGTCTCCTCGGCATCCAAAAGTCTCGTCTTGTAAGGCATTTGAGGATTTATGCGTGAGTAGTTAAATCCTACCACACACACACACACACACACACACACACACACACACACACACACACACACACAGAGCGACAGAGAGAGAGAGAGAGAGAGAGAGAGATTACAGCCTGCAGCCACATCATTTTGGAAGACCGGTTCTCATAAAATCCTCGTAGTTAAGCAACGTCAAGCCTGCTCACTACCTAGATGGGTGACCACTTGGGAATGTGAGATGCTGCATGCTTGGCTATGTGGATAATATAATGAATGGCTCGGAATTGTTAATCGGAGAGCCGTGTTCCAATTCCCGTTAAGTTCGTTATATTCACTTACGCGTAAATATCCTTTGAAAATATTTGCGCCCCCCCCCCAACTTTGCTTCTCCGCTATGGGTTAATTAATATGATTTGTATCACTAAACCGTTATTATACCCCGTCAAAAAATTATTACCATTGAAAAATATTTACTGGCATAATTAACCTGCAAAATTTTGATAAGCCGTAGAAAACGATTTTTTGAAGCATTTCACCCCCCAGCAAGGCGGGAGTGCCACTAGCAGGCAGGGGGTTACAGAGTGTTCGAGCTAGAGTAAAGAGGCGTGATAGAGGAAAGGATGAAGAGAAGGACAGGGAATAAGGCATCGGAAGATGTCGATTGACCTTGCATTTGAATAATTGGTGATTATAGCTATCAGGGAAGCAAGTATGGGATAGGGATTTCCGCAGACGAGAAGTGCGAAACATTAGGCTATTGGAGTAGAAGAGACTGTTGCAGTTTTTGTGGTATATGGTACAAGTAAGCTAGCCCAAATGACTTGACTCACTTTATAGTCCACCAATAGAAGGTTAACCAATCAGAAAACGTAGAATATTCAATCCGTCGTGTATACAGGCGGCCATTTTGTTTACTCTCCCCGAATGTCCAGTGCCAACTTGTCAAGCAAAAGAACAGAAGGAAGAACTACTGAACTACGCTCTGCTACTTTTACCGGGATATCCACTGCTAACCTGAACAAGGCTTCCCTACAGTCTTCGAAATATTCACTGCTAACCTCTGGATTCTATACTCAAAGACGACCGTCATCATGAACAACAGAGACGGCTATACTTAACCGATTCGTCACTGAAAGTTTGGGACTGAGATGCCAACCTAGTAGCACGTTTGAATGCATGCAGTTTGGGAACCAGTGAAAGTAGCTCGTTGGAGAAGTTATCATGAAAATATTTGTAGAAAAGACAGAGGGAAGCGATGGCACGTCTGTGAGAAAGTGACTGTAGACGAGATGCCAGATCAGGACCAACTACAATGCATATCCGTCTCTGGATTTTATCGAGGGCCTTGATACGAACAACGGAGACTCCAGACCATATATGGCAGCAGTATTCCATGCAAGAGCGAATGGTAGATTTATAGATTTGAAGGACATATATATTGTAAAATCTGGACTTAGATCTTTCAAGGAGAGCATAATTTTGAGTCGATTTTATTACCCATTTGACCAGGAAACATCACTTGCCTATACATATTGGAATTATCTATAGAAGTTTGGTTAAAGACATACGAAAGTTCTTTGTAAAAGGCCTTTTTGTTTAATTTCCTTACAATCGAACCATTGTCTTGCGATCTGGTGTAAAATTGAAGGTAAATTATTCACGTTTGAATTATTTCCGAAATTCAGAATTAAAATAGAAAAGTCCACAGCAAAAAACAATCATTAGTCGTTAGTCAAACGTGTATAAATGAAAAATAGCTGGTTAAATACACTGTATTTATAATAAGCGTCTAATATGCAATTCCCAAATTTTTAAGCCTAAAAATTAGAGGTGTGTATTAGACACAAGAACAAAATATCGACATTTTTCCATCAGTTTTATTTATATTCGAAACTAACTGTAAAAAGAGTTGTAATCAGTGATGAGAACACTATGGCTTGGTGGCCGGTTGTGGGTTCATGTATGACCGCGAAAGCATTTCAATAGAAATAAAAAAAATAAAAAAAATATAGATAATTTCATTTTTGTATAATTATTTTTTTCAAAATTTTCCTTGAATGTTCATGGAAAATTATCAAATTTCCAGAGACAACATGAAGTGAATATTGAAATTTTGGTCATTATTAAGCGTTAAATCGAAATAGTCTATCATATATGTTAATTATTCAACTATTTTTAATACCCGGGGCTCGCCATGAACACGCTAGGCGACATGCGTAGCGCTCCGCAAAAAAGAAAATGGGGTTTGCCCACCCCTGGTTTAAGTAATTAAACAAACACTGCATTTATTTTTGTTCCTGTTTTTAAAATAATTATTCACATAGATATTAAGCATGTTAATCTGCTTCAGTTTGTCTCTGTCACAGATAGACGCCATGACAGTATCATGTCGGCAGATTCTTAGCGCAAATTAATTACTCTTGATTTTACGTGGATGCAATATGAGTTTGTTTATCATTTGTTCGTCCTAGTGTGAAGTTATTGTCGCCGAAAGCTTGTTGCATTGTTGTTTGATACATGCATAATATATACATGATTTATATTTTTGTAAGTGCAGAGATAACTATGTAGATGCACCCGATTATCTGTGCATTTATTTATAATGAAAAGTAAAGAAAAGAATACTGGATTATTATGTAATAGTGGCCATTCTATATGGCAGTGAATTCTGTAAAATCTTCATCAGAGTTTAATAAGAGACTTAAAGCAACAGAAATGAGGATTTACTGAAGGATGTTGAAAATAACATTTAGTGAAAATATGAACAACGACCAAGACTTGCAGGATATGGAAACAGAAATGTCACTTATACTTCAAATTAGAGAGATATAGTTGCAATTTCTAGTGTATATAATGAAGAATAAGATATAGTCACAATTTCTAGAGCACATGCGTGTGTCGAATTTGCCAATGCGAGAAATTTTTAAAATAATGTGCAGTTTAAAATACATAATATTTGATTCCGTTCTCTTCACCTTCTAACAACTCTGTCGATGACTCATGTGAGTTGAAAGCTTGGACATCATATACATTTTGTCAATTTTCGTCGCCTACAAATAGCCACATTTGCGAAATTTTATTATCGTTTTACAGAAAACAATTAATAAGTTTAATGTTCCGAAAATGGCTATTCTGATAACACGGTGTATCAAAATAAATTTACAAACTTTGATGGGGAGGGTATGAAAGATCGACAAGTAGGGGAGGACCGATTCAATGGCCTACACGTTTTCCTGACCTCAATCGTATATATATTTTTTTTATCTGTGGGGCCACAATTGGTTTATGCAGCATACATTAATAATGCAGCGACCCTTCATCAACGTGTCATGGGGGCCTGCAAAACCAATCAACCGTTTGAAAGGTTCCACCAATCAATGATCCTACGGATGCATGAGTGAAGAAATAAGCGGAGGGCATTTTGAAAATGTGTTATAAGTTGCTGTGTTGAGGTACAACAATGGCCTTTTAGAAATATGTTTATATGAACATTTTAACTTGTTTTGGAATGGTGACCCCCCCACTACAAAGTTACCAAAAGTAGATTTGAATTATATATTTGATTATACATTTAACAGCCTCTCCCGAAAACTTTAAAATTAATAAATAAAAAAACGAAGGATTTGAGGATATATGTTTATATGATCTTTTATAATAGTTGTGTTGAGAAACCCGACCACAAAGTTAGTAAAATATTTTTGATAAACCCTGTAGAAATACAAGGCGTGATGTGTAAACTGACGCCATTTTATATTTTTCAATTCGCGCATATGATTCGTTTCTTTTTTATTTTGCCGGCTGCACTGAATAGTAGGGTCAGTTAAGCACTGTGAGAAAATAGCACAATGGCAAATTTCACTCCGCTGGAAATTTTCGAGCAATAAGAAACAATGTTGGATGAAAGACAAAAATCATCAATTCATTAGAAATTTCTTTGTTAAAGTTTCACATACAAAATCGAGCAGAAATGGACTCTCGAGATCTGAAAGTGAGGCTCTATATAAATGTAATAAGGCTGCTGATTTATAATGCTCTCATTGGCTAAGCTCACTATAGTACTTCGGAGAGCCTTTTACCGTATTATTACAATCAAGGGCGGTATGCAGAAAAATTGGTGCGTCTACTAAAATATGGATATCCACTAATATATATATATATATATATATATATATATATATATATATATATATATATATATATATATATATATATATATATAATTATTATTCACACAAAACTAATGCAAAGGTTAATGGTTTAAATGGCGAGACATCCATCATCGCAAACAATTCAAATAGTACACAAAAACCTCCAGATCCGTTATGAATGAATTGATCCTTGTTTATATAAATTTCTGCATTAGTTTTGTGTGAATAATTCATGTATTTGTAAATTGATTGCACGTTTATTGTAATTTAAATAACTGATCCATATGCGACTTTTAGATAATAAGTGCGACATTACTGTAATTATTGAACAATATAGTTCATGCCACTTTGACAGTAAAATTTACCAGTAAAAATTTGTTCATCACCATATTTGGTATAAACGCAAACACTTTAAAAAATTTAAAATCAAACTCAGCGTTGCTTTGGCTTCGGATACAATAACATATATATTTTCGATGTGCTCTTATTACTAAGAGAAAAAAAACAAGAACAACATCTATTATATACCTGAAGATGTCTGTAGGAACAGACGAAAGCTTGTAGTAAAATAACAACTAATACGGCAGAAATTTATATAAACAAGGATCAATTCATTCATAACGGATCTGGAGGTTTTTGTGTACTATTTGAATTGTTTGCGATGATGGATGTCTCGCCATTTAAAAATCATTAACCTTTGCATTAGTTTTTTGTGTGAATAATTCATGTATTTGTAAATTGATTGCACGTTTATTGTAATAATATATATATATATATATATATATATATATATATATATATATATACGGTAAAACCTTAATTACCTCAGTATGAGTATAGTCTATTTTGGCTGATATAAGCCAGCCGTTTTCAGCTCTTAAGTCTTTGTCTGGAAGCACTTAAGAGCCGAGAACGGCAGGGGTCAGATTCAGCCAGAAGTAGACTATACTCATACTGAAGTAATTTTGTTTTATTGTCTTAATATATATAACATCATCTACAGACAGACTGTTTCGCAGCTCATCAGTGTGGCTTTGATCGAAACCCGACTGAATTGGTGTCAGTCGGAGATTCTACCACTAAGTCGTCGGCGCAGGGCAGGGATGAAGGTGGATTTTAGCGTACTTATTTTTATATAACCTCTGGTTGGGAGATTGGAGATTTTAAAGAGGTTGGAACCACATCTTCAATTCTGTCTTTATCAAGTCTTCCCTGATCCGGGGTGGCAGCACTTGTTAGGCTTACAGCTATACGAAAATAGTGAGCCCATAAACAAACTCAAAAAACTCTGAAATTATAAAGAAACCAGCAATACTTATTTGCATAACAAAATTATCAATAATACCTATTCATTGTAAAATAAGCAATACCTATTCATAGTAGAATTACTACAGTACATTTTATAGCAAAATGACCAAGAACACATTTTATCTGTAGTTTGTAAAAATAAAAACTGCTTTCAAAATATATTTAGTTGAAGCCATAAAACTTTGTTCAAAATATTTAGATTTCGGTATTAAATAATCCATAGATGTGCCCCCAAATCATGCACAACCAACATGCATATACAACAATATTATAGTAGAATTTGACGAACGCCTTTTAGGAAGTAAATCCATTTCATTAAAATAAGACAAAATTGATCAACGTTTGCGCACTCTCAATAAAAGAATTCTTAAGCAAAGAATGCTAACCGTCGCTACGTTCATTACACGCAGTTTATTTAGATCAAGTTCCTATTTTGCTAAGATGCGTGATCTAAGATCAAGAAATGTCATTTAAATCGTTATTTATTAATGAGTTTGTGTTAAAAAGTCTCTATTTGCAGTCATGCTGCTATTGTCTATGGGGGATTTTAGTCTGCGTACAAGTTGATTTTGTTTGTTTGCTTGACTAAAGAAAGAACCATTGTAATACAAAAATGTCAAATCTTCTATAATCGTTAGTACATATAGAAATATAATTTCTGCGTAGAATTAAATCCACAGACTCAAACCAACTCCATATTTACGAAGGTTATTGAATTTTTAAACGGATATAACGATTTTTATCTAATACGAACTCTCTCTACAGCGCTACGAGGCAGTAAGGGAACCGTAAGATAATATTAAAAAAGTCTCTTTTTTCTCAGGTAATGAATAAATTTTCATTAAACTATATATTAATTAAGAAAAAAATATCTTAAACAAATTACAACGACTTTCAATTTTTTTTATTAAGCTGGAATAAAAATATTAATTAAAAATTAAGATGGGCAAAAGTAAATGAACATTTTCATTTAATATTTAGCATCTCCTCGTCTTTTTCTATAAATTTTAAGAAATTTCTTGCAGCAGTGAGCCTTAAATATATATATATATATATCTATGTAAATATAAAATATAAAAGTGAACATAGAAGTCAACACTTAGAGGCGACAGTCTGTTTCATGCTATTTATACATATACGGGTCAGTGGTGCATTGTGGGTAGTCTATTATGGCGGTTATTTTACCTGAAGTCGTTTATTTATTTATTTGGGTTAAATTATTTTGCTTGTTTTTATTTAATTTTATTTTTTGTTTCTTATTTTATTTATTTATTTACTTATTTTTTAATCGGTGTTTTTATTAACGTAGTAAAAATTTAACACTTATTTAATAGTTTGCTTTGGTTTGAGAATTTAATGAAAGCTATTTGTTCGGTTTTGGGGTTGGTTGTTTTAGTTTATTCTAACTATTATTTTGGCAGGAACAGTTTTTAATTTGGGTTGATTATCTTTATTTGTTTTTTCTAACGGTAAATTTATCGGGATTGGTTTGTTTATCTATTTACTTGGATGAATTTAGGTCAATTTATTTTACTTGTATATTTTCTCTTTTTCGGTTTTCGATTTTTAAGTAACGTAGTAAAAATTTGTTTTCATGTCTGCATTTTGAGATGAGCTCGGATCTTTTATTTAATAATTTATTTTGGTCTGGGAAATTAATGATAACTATTTTTTCCTCCAAGCAAAGTTTGCAAGTTTTTAATTGGTTGTTGTAGGCTGATGATTTTTTCCTTATTTTCCAAGATATTTTTGGTGTGAGGTGCGTTTTGTTTTAATTTCCCAGATATACTTAGAAAGCATTGTACTGTTCGCATATTTACTATTTGTGAAAGATGTTTTGTGTGTTTAATTTCTTTGTTTCCAGGGTCCTTCAGTTACTCCTATGTATACTTTTTCTTCATGTCGCCTCTAAGTGTTGACTTCTATGTTCACTTTTATATTTTATATTTACACACGCTCTATCTCTGATATTGAGCACTTTATCCCATAAATATAGCACACCTTAAGACTATATTTCTTCATATATATATGTATATATAAATAAAAAGAAAGAACAGTAAGATATATAATCCAGTGTTCTTATAGATATTTTTATTTTTACAAAATAGTGCTCAATGTAAATTTACAGAGCATTAATATTATAAATTAATTGATTTAAAATATGTTTTTTCCGCTACACATTTCTAACCATGTTTCAAAAATGGAAGCTAAAAGCCCCGAATTTAATTTTGTAATTAAATTAAAGACATTAGTTTCGTTTCCTCCTCAAGCGAATTTTGGAGTAACTTTTAAAATTACTGGGTTTTAAAGACACAACTAAAATCATAATTTATTAATCCTATCCATCTATCTATTTATCTCGCACTCTTTCTCTCTCTCTTTATCTATCTATCTATCTATCTATCTATCTATCTATCTATCTATCTATCTATCTATCTGGCTCCGTCTCTCGAGAAACAAACCTCTACGCCCCCTCATCAACGGGCATAGGATGCAACGGGAAAATAAGCAGGCAAAATAAAAAAAATATCTCCAGGAAAAAAAAAACAAAAAACCTCCCAA
>CAHIKZ030005460.1:335000-395000 GCA_903632075.3 Acanthosepion pharaonis | reverse complement strand
ATATATATATAGGGTGCGATGGTTAAATTATCGCCATTTTATATTCTTATTTTCACACTTGCACGTTGCTTGTAGTTGATTTTTTCGACTACAGAGTATAGTAGGGTACGTTGGGCACCTTCTGTGATTAAAAGAACACCATGACGCAATTCACTCCACCAGAAATTAGGAAAAAACATGCTACAAAGCTTGCCATTCACGCCGAAATCCTCAATACGACCATTCTAGAGTTATTTGGTGTCAATCTGAGGAGAGTGCAGCGGATTTGGAAAGAGTTGGATGACTTTAAGGGTGATTACGATGGTACGTAGCGCGGGAAACTCACTGTGATCGATCTGATAAGAAAAGAACTTTCGAATATTTGGTGAGGTCCGCAACTCAACACAGAGAACTACATCAAGTGCCTTGAAGAGAGAGTACTGACCTGGCTCAAGAGGTTTGCATCTGGAAGACCCTATGTCTAGCAACAGAACTCTGCACCATGCTACACAAGCAGGAGAATCCAGTCATGGCCTTCAGACAGTTTCTGCGATCACATTACCCTTAAATCTGGCCACCTGACTCCACAGACAGCAAGCCTCTTGATTATTATGTGTGGGGCGCAGTTGAGAGAGAAAGTAAATACCTTGTAACACCAAAGATGAACTGAGCTCAAGAATTATGGCAACATTCAATGTGACTGCCCAGAAGAAATACAGGAGATTCCGCAGTCATCCGGAGGCCGTGGTTGAAGTCAATGGCTATTTTATTGGATAAATTTCCTCTTTACTTTTACAAGATATTTTTGTGTAATTTTGGTAAATGTGTCTGTTAAAACGAGATGTCAGTGTTATTTTCATTTTTGTAAAATTCGGACGACAATTTATCTATCGCACTCTGCCTATATTCCCCTCTAATTGTGTGTATAAATCAACAACCGTTATTTGGTATCTAGAATTAAATGAACAGGTACAATTAAAATAAGTAGAGTGTTTTATTGTATATTTTAATACTATATTTTTCATTCATATTAATGTAATCTCTCTCTTCTATCTATCTATCTATCTATATATATATATATATATATATATATATATATATAGATAGATAGATGATATTATGTTTAATACACACACACACACATATATATATATATAAATATATATAATTACGATTCCAATGTAATAAATTATAACCATGGAATATTAGTGTTTAAATCTTTTTTTATATATATATATATATATATATATATATATATATATATATATATATATATATATATATATATGTATGGTGACTACAAAGGCTCACCGCATCAACATATGGTTAAATGCCAAAACTCTAGTAAGACGTATTGTATATCAGACAAGGTAGACTGTAAGAGAAAATAACAAAATTATATATGACCAAATGAAATCTATAAAAATAAAATGAAATAAAAAACAAACAATCACGAAATTTAAAATAAAACGTAGACCAGAAAAAAAAAGAAAACACGTATTTAATCAGAAACTCTTGAAAGACTCTGCAGTTGTTGCAGTTGCTGTCGGCATTTCAACAGAATAAAAAGAAACTGCACTAAAGAAACAGATGTTGTGTGTGTGTGTGTGTGTGTGTGTGTGTGTGTGTGTGTGTGTGTGTGTGATAGTTACTCTGTGCATTTCAGACTGTCTGGAACTCTGATCTTGTAACTGACGTAGATTTTTCTTATATATATTGATTGATTCTCATCATAGGGAGAACTCACAAAAAGTGACCACGCAACATACGTAGAGGAATGCAATTGCAATTCTTGCCGAATCCATTACAGAATACTTTCATTACTCTTTGTCAATGAGTTTTTTTTTGTTTAAAAACTTAGGTTGTGATTCTAATAGAGATCTTGCTGAACATATCTCTTACTGATTTGAAGTTGTTTTTCCCTAGACGAGATAGCAACCACGGCGCTCTAATACCCGTCAAATACAAGAATAGATGCACAGATTAATTAAATAATCTAGAATATAATATAATATTAATATATATATATATATATATATATATATATATATATATATATATATATATATATATATATATATAACACTAATAATTTTATAAATATAAGCAGTTGTACTCGTCCGGCAAAACCTTAGGTGTTTTAGTTTGTAAATCAACAAACTAATACCCAAGGGAAAAAAAGGTGAAAAGAAAGAACTCAGAACATGTACTTCCGGCGAAAATAATCGTCTAGAATCTAAGTTCAAGGTCTAAAGAAAAAAACCTCCGATACGAGTAATTAAAATAACGAAGCAAAGTGCTCAATACGCTAAGTAGAGGAAATAAAGCCTGACAAAGCTACCTAGGTTTTCACCTACGTGGATCGCCAGGGATAGATGATATATATATATATATATATATATATATATATATATATATATATATATATATATATATATATATGCCAGGTGTAACTGCAAAAGTGTGTGTGTATATTTGTGTGCGTGTGTGTGCGTGTGTGATTTGAAAATCAGCAGGTTAATTAAAATACGTGACCTTGTGGTTGGTTCTGCAGAAAACCTTTCACCACTATAATTAAAACAAATGTGCTGGTGTCTGGGCTGTCGGTTCCCTTGAACTGAGCAGCTGGACACTCATTGAATACCGCCACACACACACACACACACACACACATATATATATATATATATATATATATATATATATATATATATATATATATATATATATATAGTAGCAATTTTATTATATTTGTGGAGCCAGTGTTATCAATTTAGAAGTCATTTACTATATATGATATGTCATTTCTAGCTTACATGGTGTGTAAAATGTAATCCACCATAGATGGCCAACTAAAACAACATTTGAAACTCACCAAAATATTAATATAGCAACTATTGCAAAAGACGCCCAACGTTGCCTCATCTGGACAAGAGATTATAAGTCTCTATCTGGATTAATAAGTTACAGCAACGTTGACCATACTTACAGATGAATCAGCGTTTGATCTCTTCGCAAATATGGACATCGTTGGTTAAAGTTTTTAGTCCGGCTAGAGTGTTATAATCATTTCCTTGATACCAAGTCGCAAACATCACTTATATCTAATTCCAGAATTTATGAAAATTGTATGTTCGTACGGTTTCAAACATAATTGGTCATTTTTAAGAACCAAATTATGTTCTGGTTTGAAATTTTCGAAAACGAAGATGTATTGGTTTTCTCACATCTCGATGGTTTGTGTTCATTTTTTTTCTTTTGCGCTTTTCCTGCCTGTAGAAAATGAAAGAATCGTCTTTTGTCTCTGAATTCAGCTTGATATTGCATTTAAATACATTTATTTTCGTGCATTTCCTACACGCCTATTTGCAATGTCTGACCATGTTATTTCTTCTCGAACAAACTAAATTGATATTACAGATAATAAAATTTCAGTTTTATTGCTGAAGTGGGAAGTGAAAAACGCGTTTCTTTATTTGATTTCCTATGAGCAAACGTAAGTAGGCAGCGTCATCTTTCAGTAATAATAGATACAATAAAGAAAATGCAAAGAAACCCCAAAATTCAGCCACACACACGTACACACACACACATATATATATATATATATACATATACATACATATGTGTGTGCGTTTTGTGTCATAGCTATCGTTTTTACTCATTTAAGACTCTATTTAGTTTCGTTGTTATTCGCTTTTCGTTTAGAGTTTCTTAAAGAAAGAATGGAAAACAATAATTTCGAAAATCATTCTTCATTTTTCACTCCAAGTATACGCAAACGATATTACGGCGAAGTGATATGTTGACTAATATTTCAGTGAACGCTCCTATGAAAATATAATGAGATTATGCGCTTGCTAACATCGTTGTCTCTTATTTTGATCAGTGTGAAAGAACAATGCGCTGAACTTAAAGTCATTCCAGTGAGAGGTGTGTTCCTTCAGACCCTCGTTCTTCTGCAACATTAAATGTCTCCAAGTTTTGAGGAGAAGTGATATAACTTTATGGGTTGCTGTCAGGCATAACGCTCCTTAAAATCTGACACAGGAGATAGTGACAGATGAATTGATATTTATTAGGTGTTGAATGAATAAGAAAGAATAAAAAATAATTATTTATGATTTGAAACACTCTTTATAAAATGTTCAAGAACGTTAAACAAATGATATATACATCTAAATGATTAATAATCCGTTTATCCAGTGACGATAAAATTCAGAACTTGAGGTTCCATTCTTTGAATGAGATTCTATAGAGAATCTGAGTTTAACTCTAAGACGCATGTGGGACTTATGTCGGAGTTATCTCCTCCTTAGATCCTTAACCTTAAACAGGGGTCTCTCTTCCCTGGCTATAAATACTCGCTGACCCTTCGCCTCGACCTCTTTTTCCCTCGGGCCTTTGGGCCACCACCTTAAGGTAAATCTCTTTCCTCAGGTTTCAGCCTTATGCCACCTCGCAGATGTGAACGCTCACTGATACAGCGTTTCCCAAATGCTAGGAACATGCTAAGAACAATACACGTACGTACGAACACTCACCACAACACACACACACATAATATTCACCACACACTCTGTCCATGTATCTGTCCATATAACTTGTAACCTTTCTTGTTATTAATATCATATATTTGTTTACATATATTTATCAGTCTTGTGTTTGTTTTTCTTTGCCTTTTTTGGGCTTAATTAAAGTCCAATTTTCTCATGTAGTTGGACCGGCTATCAGAAAAATCTTAACTCACGTGTGTTCTACTTTTACTCAACACGACCGCCACGGTCCGCTGCACTTATATATACAATCCAGTACAAAAGATACTGAAAAAAATGGTCTATCGTTTGAGAACGTAGCTGGTACCCTCTGCCATACTCTACTCTTACAAGGGTCAGAGTAAATAAAAAATTGTGCTTTCATATCTGGGCGTGATCATTTTCAGTACTTACTTGCTATCCATGGCAGACTTCAAAATCATTTATGTCGTCTTGCGAAAGAAGACAATTCTCCACTATACTTTCTTGTCTCCACAGACACAACGAGGCAAACCTATCTCTAACCCAATGGTTCAGATGAGCACTCCACCAGCTCAGATCTTTACATTAGGTCGCATCATACTACATTCATGTATTGAACAATCCACACTCCTTATATTTCAAATATAATTACCAAAGACAGAAAATGTGAGCAACAGGGAATTTTTAAGGAAAAGAGTAACCAGAAGGAAATCTGTGCTCATAATCAGGAAGAGAGGGCGCACAATAGAGAAAACAAAAGAAGTCATCAAAAGCAGCGAATAGATAATAGATCAAAGATAGAGTATGGTGGTAAAGGGTAATATATAATTTAAAGCAATAAAAGACAAACAAAAATTGTGATATAATACGTAATGAATAGAAATAAAGTAAGAATCATTGTACTTTTCCAGATAAACCTAAAAGATCAGCGTCTAACGAAATTGAATAATTTTTAATACAACATGGCCGCCAATCGTATTCAGTAAAGTATATGTTATTTTATCACTTGGGCTGTATTCCTTTTAATACTATTTCTCCTTATACCAGGTATTATCAACTGCATGTTTTAGTACAGTCGTATTCACTAAGCCAGCTACCCGTATTCAGATTAAACATATTTAATCATATTAAAGATAATTTTATTCGAAGAATAGATACCGTTACTCAAAATATAAAGAACATCAGATTATTATATTCAAACAAAACGGTACCTTTATTCAAATGAAAGGTACTCAAAATGAAACCATTATGCATTATGAACAATGAGAAATTCCACCAGTCAAGTGTCTTGAATTACTTTGATGTAAGCGTAATATCTATTCAATATTTTATTTTATCGTCTTTACACATCTGTCTTCCGGTTTCATACTTCGAGGCGACTTTACATTCTTCAAGATTTTAAATGCAACATCAATCGCCATCTTCTGCCTTCCTGAAGATTATTTTTTTATTGTCCTTTATCATAACTAAAAATTATCATTCTTTTTCATTCCCAGTAACTCCTTGAGTCTGTGGCATTTCGATCTTTCTTGGAGTGGACTGTTTAAAAGAATGCAATTATAAGTAATATTAGAACCTTCACATCTTCCAGTTTAATGTTAAACCCAACGAAAAATGGGTTTTCTATTCTTTGGTAGCAAAATATTCTGGTGACCCTGAAGCATCATGCAATACAGATCAATAAAAGAAAAAAAAGCAGTTTGAATGATGCTTCCATGTCAATGGTATTTACGTTCAAAATTATAGAATTTTAACAAAGATTCTTGACCAAAGATACAATTCTGTGTATGACGATAAACATCCGCGTCCTGGGTAAGACGATAAACTACATCCAGCAGTAAGCCCTTTGATCAGTAGGTTTTGAGGAGCGTGGAATCACCCCTTAACTGCTGGTGTTTCCAGGTCCACTTTGACCCGGAGTGATAGAAACTATCAGAGTCCCAACGATGGGGAAATCATTCCACAAAAGGAGTCAAAACACTATGAACGTATAAAAATAGGTTTTAATACCAGAAATACATTTTTGGAAATTTTTTACCAGCAATAGATTTAAAAAAAAAAAAACATTTTTTCCTTTTTGGGAAAAAAAAGTTACCAGCAATATTTTTTAAAAGAAAATTACCAACAATACATTTTTGAAAAAAAAGTATTAACACCAACAAAAATTTTGTCGGCATTAAATAACCCATAGAGGTTGATATGCCGCAAAATAAACTAAAGCAAACCAAACCGAAGCTCCAAGATTGTAACACATCTATGTTAATATTAATAAATAAACATCACGAATGGGAATAAAATAAATTGGAATATACCATCTAAACAATTTCGACCCGTTAATAGCCTAATTACTTCGAATTCTCGTCTTTATAATAATGAAAAACAAAACAGTTTCATTATTTGAATAAAACTCTCTTTTATCTTGAATAAAATTATCTTTATAGTGAATAGAAGAATCTATTCAAGGAATAACAATTTTTTTATTTTGAATAAAGGTGACTTCTTTTTAAAATGTATCTTTAAGTTGAATTGAGGTATCTCGCTTGGTGAAGCGGGATCAGGGAATATGCTGGTAGTTGGACAAGGGGAATGTTGACCTCGGACAAAAACTGCAGCAGAAAGCATGATCACTGATGGAATATGTGTAGTGTAGTGAGACGATCAATATATATATATACATTCTCCTTTTTAAGATATTTTTATGTTTATACATTCTTTTTAAAATAAAATAAAAATGTCTTAAAACAATTGTCGGACTGTACATTCTCTTTTCAATCACTTCCATAATGATCGTAACCTGGCAAATACATTATAACTTAGTGTGGACGCACGTCAGAGGTCAAGGCAAATATGTGAAAAGGGGATTCACTCTGCATACTATAACTACTTTACCATAGCAATAGTCCCGATTCTTTTTTAACAATCCTCGTATATGGCATTGTGTTGATATAAGTGGACAGAAAAAATCAATTAGAATCAATGTAATCTGAAAGAATCTCTTGCGAGATAGATATAAACTTAATATAGATCATTAAAGTTATTTTGAAATGTAGTTTCGATTATAATTATATTTAAATTCATAACCATGTTTTCAATTGGTTTGCTTTAAAGCAGTTGGATTTAAGGAAGGTTGATAGCTTCAAAGTGAAATTCAATGTAAAATATCCTGCAACCATATATATATATATATATATATATATACAAATGAGAGAAAGAACAAATGAAGTAAAAATCCATAGTTTTACATTTTTACTTTTTTAAAAAAATCCTCAATACAATGTAATGTAATATATCATTTTTATTATAAGAGACTGTAATAAAAAAAAAATTAATATAAAATATAAAATGAAAATAGAACGTGTAAATCTTTAAATGAACCGTGTTTCCTATGTCTACAAGAAAAAATACGAATATTCAAATTTGCTGTCAATAAAGAGCTGTTAAACTAAAGGAGTGAATTAACTGTAATCTGCGGGTAATTACCTTATTTTGTTTATTCAGCTTAAATATTGCTATGTATTGCCCTCTATTTAGTATTATCAACATCGTATATACATGTTTCACATTTTTAATTTTGTCTACAGGCCACTTTAAGAAGCTTTCTGAATAATGAAAATTCAAAAGAATTCTGTTCATTTTAGGTCTGAATAACCTACCCCTCCCTTAAACAAATAGAACTTGTCATATCAGGCTACAATCCCGATACATTTCTCGCTGCCATATTGTCTGCAATCGTCATGGAAACTATGTCTATATGTAGGTTTATCATGACATGAAAAAAAAATACTCACCTAATTCTACTCTCTGAGTTTATTTTTCTATTTAGCGTAGATCTGACATTAAATTTGTTAATCAAGACATAACCACAAGTCTATTTTTAATTTCTGCCCTTATACCCGACCTTTAACTTTAGGAAAACATCTGTTTTTAAATTTCACTTAAAATCATTTTATGACCAGTTAATTACCTACCATCGCCTGAGAAAGTACAGTGGTAGTATTGAAACATGAAAGCTTTTGTGTAGTGATTTAAATATATATATATATATAGTTTTAAGGTGGGCCATATTCATGGATAACGTGCTCAATATTAGATCGAGCGTATGTAACTATAAATATAAAAGTGAACATTGAAGTCAACACTCAGAGGCTACAGGCTGTTTCATGCTTGATGAAATCATCAGACTGGCTGACGATTGCGTCCAGCATGAAACAGCCTGTCGCCTCTGGGTGTTGACTTCAATGTTTACATATCTATCTATCTATATATATATATATATATATATATATATATATAAAAGTCTGTGTGTGTGTTATTTTCAGAAATTATTTTAAGGAATAGCCGTATTTGAGCATTCGCTGTGCTACTTTTTTTTTATAGAGTATTTATCCTGTCTACTGGCTTGCTCACTCGTCTTCCGGCCTGCTCAGTTGAGAATATTTATTAAGTATTAAGGATTCAAATCGCGTCCTCCTTGTACAGAAGAATTCACCGTCTTATCCGATGGGCTTTAAGCGCTCGACTACGAAGCTCTTCGCAGTCAAAGAAGGTTATATATGCGTGTGAAGCAAACTAACTCGTACAGATATCTCCAAAAGCCATATCTGCACAGTTTCGTATCAAAAACGTAAACAAGAAAATTTCTAAAGAATTAATAAATTTTATTTTTTTAATCCGTGATTTTTTTTCTATTTCAAACATGAGATTTAAGTAGATTAGTAGATAAGTAAGTTTATTTTGTCTATCGGATTGCTCACTCGAGAAAATTTATTTTAAAAAAATGTTTTCTAGAGAGAGATTCGAACCTGCGTCTCATTTTGCATGAGTAATCGCCGTCTAATATGGCGTATTTCAACCGTTCGGTTACGGTCGGGGAAGATGGTTAATGGCGTCATGTGGAAAATCGCATCTGGACTACTGTGCGATCAAGAGATGCTTACAAGTTCGATTAGTAACTCGTACACTGACTCAGCCAAACGTTGGTCAGGAAGCGCGAGAGACATGAAGGAAGAAAGGAAAAGCAAGACAAGAAACGAGAGACACATATCTCCACCCATCGTCTGCATGTTTTTGAAGATTAAATCGGGGAATCAAATAACATCAATCAAAAACGATTCTCGAACTTTAGCAAAAGAAAATGTCGTTTTGTTGTTGTTCTTGTTGTTGACTATTTCAAACTCAGGTGACCCCTGAGTATAAATGTCTCTTTTTTTTTTCTGAAGCGTCGTCCTGACAACGCAACAACAACCACAACTAATTCTAACCTTATTACCGCCTTAAACATCACGCGCGTGCCGACATAACTTTATTTTTGAGAACGCATGTGTGATTATAGTACTTAGAACAGTATTAGATTACGAAGATTCTTGGATAGCTACAAATATTTGAAACATCGCTATGAGTACTTTATATATCCTAATACGCAGCTGGTCACAAAACAAAAGCAATATAGGACGGTATTTTACAGATATATATATATATATATATATATATATATATATATATATATATATATATATAGTTTATGAAAAACTAGGTAATCCGTATGGGTAAACCCAAGGAGGATAAAAAAGAGAGAGCTCAATGTAAATTCAGAGCAAATAATTTAAATAAAAACAGAATCATTTTTGTTTAGAAGTAAAGTCTGATGATCGGGAGTCCTTTTAAAAGGTCTGTGGTGAAATAATTTATTACATGGAACCTTAAAGTGGTCTGTTTATTATTTATACCTCATTTTTATAGATATAATTTGTTTAAGTGATAGTTCTGCTTTTAATTAAACAGTGTTAATTACATTTTGTACATAACATGCTCTCTCCGAAAGTATTCGAACTTGTAACCCTTATGGGAACCGTCATGTATATATATATATATATATATATATATATATATATATATATATATATATATATATATATATGTGTGTGTGTGTGTGTGTGTGTGTGTGTGTGTGTGTGTGTGTAGAGAGAAATAATGCGCGTGTAATACCCGTTTGCACCGATATTCTACACTTGTAAATATATATATATATATATATATATATATATATATATGTGTGTGTGTGTGTGTGTGTGTGTGTGTGTGTAGAGAAAGAATCCGCGTGTAATACCCGTTTGCACAGATATTCTACTCTTAATCCTGGGAGCGACATTTTGATCATTTTCAGAACACTGAGGATTCTTTCTTATTCCCGTAAAAGTGCCGTTCCAGACGTAAACCATCGCATCATTTATGACAGCTGCTATCCTAATAATAATAATAATAATAATAATTTGTTCTCGTAACTAAAACACAAAGTCCATTGAGATTCCAACGGATCACACGATTCAGGCCAGAAGAACGGATTTGACATTTGAGTAAACAAAGACGAAATCATGTCGAATCATGGATTTCGCTCTTCCGGCGGATGGTAGATTTGATCTGAAAGAAAATGAGAAAAGAGATAAGTCTTTCGACCTTGCCAAAGAATTGAGGAAGTTGTGTAACTTGAAGTTGACAGTCGTGCCTGACTGTGGACGGCAATGAAGAGCCTGGGACAACGATTGCAGGAACTAGAAATAAGAGGAAACATAAGAAGCATCTTGACGATGGCTTTGTTTCAAGCATGTTGGATACTTTCGAAGATGACACGATTCTATTGCGGAGACACGTTTGCATTTAATATCCGGCGTCATATAACAGTTACAACCTCTGTTAGCACTTACATATCCTTATTATTATTATTATTCAAGAAATTTTCCGTGAAGACGCATAATCCAGAGGCGAAGGTTTGTCGCTTTTATATTGCTACAAAACATCCAAGAGATGCATCCAATTTTTTATAGCCTTTTGATTTTTAAATAATTATTTAGAAGCTACATCTGAATGGATGATACTAATTGTTAACAGTCATGAAAAAGGTTAAAAATCTTTACATCATTTATAACGAAAGCAGTCCATTGTTAAATGTGCTCAAATCGACTGTGAAGGAAATAGATAAAAATTAATAAGTCAAGAAATATAGCTAAAATCAGTTAAACAGAAAATCCGATATCGCCAATATGGCGTCAGAGGTAACGATACTGACATAGATAAACAGAAAGATGGCTTAAGTGTATAGTGGTAAAATATATAGAGGATATGCTTATAGTGACTGTACGTCACCCTATACTAGTTTCGAGGAATTGCCAGGCAAACATCATTAAAAAATGTGAAGACCAGATTATATTAATATCGGATTGAAATACTGCCAACTTAGTGTCTGGGTGTCCGATCGTAACACCGAGAGAATATATGATACATGTGTGAGTATATTCACAGAAATATATGAACATTACTGTGAGAATGATTCTAAAAAAATATATATGGACATCACCCCGAGTCATTATAAAACTTATATGGACGTCACAAGGCAATTTCGGTTCCTTTGAACTTTATAATTACACCGACCGATATGCAACCTCTAACAGACTGGATACATTAATTAAAGTCTATAACAATGTCATCTTATAGGTAATGCCTTCAGATAAAAATATATCTTTGTTGTCATTTTCCCGTCGTTTCGGCCGTTGTACCGTCCGGACTTCTTCAGTTGATTAAAATTTCGAATCGAACCCTTATTTCGTCCCCATCCCGGGGTAATTTTTTTCTAGTTCCACATGCCATGTCTCTTCCACAATTTTACAGTAATTTCCCTTTAGTAATTCAACTCACCAAGTTTGTTTTTTGTTCACTTCATCTGTGGACAGGTATTGAACTAATAACTTTATGGGTCAAGTCACTGGATTGCTTCAACTAACGCTTGTATCCCATCTGGGTCATGTGACCAACAATCTATCCCAGCAAAAGAAATAAGGAGTTCGGTTCGAAATAGCAAAAATATATTTGTTCAATCATATGAAGTAACTAAATAAATATAAGGATCTTGAAATTGTATTTGAAAAAAGAAAAAAATCTGCCAGTTTAAAATTATTGACCTAGCCCTGATTATTGCAGCCATGGGCACGATAAAAAAAGTCGAAAGCAATAACATTGAGAGGATCCGTATAGCTACTATTTACAAGCAATTTAAAAGGTTACGCGTGTGGAAGAGATCATTTTTTCAACAGGGTACTGTCAATATAGGAACAATCTAAACACTACATGTTGAGAATTTGTGCAAGCAAAACGCATATATTAAATACTCAGCTTACGCGCAATTATGCTTTGGGAAATATATAAATCGATATCTTTCTTCTATCTATAGGTTAAATACAAAAATCATTGATATCCTTAAGAAATTGTTAATGCAATATTCACTCGTAAAAATAATTAATCTTACAATCAAAAGTATGTTTCGGTTTTATATAAACAACGGAGGGTTGATAATCTGTAAAAATAAACTCTGTCTTCGTTAAAAGAAAGGGATCATTCGAAACAGAATGCAAAAGAAGATAATAATAATAATAATAATAATAATAATAATAATAAGAAGAAGAAGAAGAAGAAGAAGAAGAAGAAGAAGAAGAAGATTCAAAGCTGATCGCCCTGGCATTGTTATTAGATACTGCAAGCAAAAATTTGTCCCCTTATTGATATGGCAGTCCTTGCAGATTGCAATGTATATTTGAAGATCTTCAAAAAGCTATCAAAATACAAGGACCTTGAAATCGAAATCTCAAAAATGTGCCATATTAGAACATCAACAATCCCTGTTGTAGTTGGAGCCCTCGGATTGATTGGAAAAGATCTCCAGTAGACTCATTCAAGGGATTCCTCGTAACCCAAGCCTAAAAGAAACACAAAATATTGTTCTCACGAGTACAGCCCACACCTTACGAAGGGCTTTATCTATGTAAAATATTTCTGTGCGTGTTTTTTAATAGGTCAGTGGAAAATGTCATGATGCCATTTCTGATCTTAGGCCTCTGGGTGGGGACCGGGAAGAAATGAGTACACAACAGAATTCAAAGGAAATAAAATAAAAATGATAATAATAATTGGTAGGAACCCCACACAGATCCAGCTACGGAGATAGGAACTGTTACAATGTTATGGGACTACACAATACACACAGACACAACAATTAAAGCTAACTGCCCAGACATTGTTATTAGAGACCGCAAACAAAAATGTGCCTCCTTATTGATATGGCAGTCCCTGCAGAAGTTTTTCAAAAAGCTATCAAAATGCAAGGACCTTGAAATCGAAATCTCAAAAATGTGGCACATGGGAACATCAACAATCCCTGTTACATTTGGAGCCCTCAGATTGGTTGGAAAAGATTCCAGTAGACTCATTGAAGAGATTCCTGGAAGTTCATGTCTTAAAGAAATACAAAAAAAATTGTATATCTTTGTTAAATATATTTTTTTGCTTTTTTTTTGCTCATTGGAAAATGTCATGATGCCATTTCTGACCTTAGGTCTCTGGTTGGGACATGGAAAGAAATCAGTACACACCAGAAATCAAAGGAATAATAATAATAATAATAATAATAATAATAATAATAATAATGCTGGAGCCCTCGGATTATTTGGAAAAATTCAATTACACCCATTGAAGGGATACTTGGAAGACGATGCCTTAAAGAAATACAAAAAAATCATTCTCACGAATACAGTCCACACCTTACGAAGGTCTTTATCTATGTAAAATATGTGTGAGTTTTCAATATTGCTGAGTGGAAAATATCATGATGCCATTTCTGACGTTAGGTCTCTGGCCGGGACCCTGAAAAATGAGTATACACCAGAAATCCAACGGAAAAAGGAAATACAATTATAATAATAAGTTTTCCAGAAGATCGCCCTACTAGGAACATCCCATAAACTAAGAAAAATGCCATCAATTTCCTCACGATTTTGAATTCAGACTTGTCCTTCTCCTAAACTGGTTGACATTCAAAGCTATAGAGCACCGTCTATTCAGATATAGTGGATTTCTCTTTCATTATTGAATCAGGAAAGTCAAGGTAAGAAGTTACTTTGTAGTTATAATAATAATAATAATAATAATAATAATAATAATAATTTGTACTCACAAGTACAGACCACACCTTACAAAGGGTTTTATCTATGTAAAATAAGTGCGATTTTTTTTCAAAACTGCTCCGTGGAAAATGTCATGATGCCATTTCTGACCTTAGGTCTCTGGTCGGGAACCAGAAAATGAGTTAATATAAGAAATCCTAGGAAATAAAATACAAATTAAAAATAAATGGAAAATGTTATGAAGCCATTTCCGACCTTAGGTCACTGATTGGGTCCCAGAAGGAAATAATAATAATAATAATAATAATAATTAGGCACAAACAAATTCAAAGTTCGGCAAGTTGACAATTGATATAATTCATTTTAAATGATTTTAAGAGGGATACGTTGCATTCAGTCATTAAATACCTATACAATCATATCCTTCATGTCCATTTATAATGATTTTTCAGATATGTTTTGATGAGATCTGACTCCTTTACTTATGTAGAACGGGACACTTGGAAATTAGATGAGTTTTATCATTTTATCATTACTGAAACTAATCATTATAGGGCTCGGATGTTTCATATTACTATAGTATTTCAGTGAAAAAAAAAACCACGTTAAATGTATGAGAGCATTATCGTTTCTGCCAGTTTCCCGTTCTTACTTTCTTTTTTCTTTCTTTCTTTCTGAAACATCAACAACATAACCAGTGGAACGGTAAGTTCATTTTCTGGGTAGGAGGCAGGTAATTTATTACAGAAATGACCATATATATATATATATATATATATATATATATATATATATATATATATATATATATATAATATTAGTGGTAAATATACATACATATGCAAAATATATAAATATATATACATACATGTATACACATACATATATATTTTTGAATAAAAAAATCCCAAGATGATAGAATCCATGTAGAACTCAATGTCCAGGACAGAGTAAGGATATAATAAAAAGGCTTAAACAGGGGTAACAGACGAGAGGAGGTGGGGGATTAAAACTTAACAGAGAGAAGTTTTAGAGAGGTGAGTCAAAGACGGTTTAAGTGAGAGAAATACCCCTCTCTTTAGCTCTAACATTCGTCCCACACTCTCATACTTACACTCTCTATAAATTCTATATTTTATTTCCGGAGTTGTTTTTTCTGTTTTCTTTTTGAATTTGTAGGTCTGATGAATTGGATCGTATTTACGATTCCAATGGAATAAATTATGACCATGAAATATTAGTGTTTAAGCCTTTTGATTATATATATATATATATATATATATATATATATATATATATATATATATATATATATAACGTGATAACTAAAGGATATGATAAGTGAATTTATTATGGTGGATTACACGTGACGGTAGCATATGTGCACATATAGATGATCAAATTTAGAATTTTGCGTTGCTTTTCTTGGAATATGTCAACTTTCATATGGACCAAATTATGTTTTTTGGATAATGTAATTGAGCGGAAAATGTAATGAGGGGAAATGATGAAAATGTCTCTGGACGTGAATTGAGATGTTGCTGGACATCAGGGACACACTTTTCTTTGAATTCTTTAATTAAACTTTTATATTTCAGTGTGTTTCCCAAAAGTAAATCATGACTTAATAGGCAATATAATATTATTATTAAAATAGAATCATCGACACTCTCCAAACTTGAACAGGAAACAAGTCGATTCGTCAAAAAAAAAAAAAATATAGAAAATAAAAAAATAGTTTTGATATGCCGAAATAATTGGGCTTCATATATTTGTATCCCAACAATTTTTTAGAATGCTGGTCTCCAACTCAATAATAATAATAATAATAATAATAATAATAATGATAATAGATTTGAAAATGTTCCGAGGAACTCATTGTAGGTAGCCCATGCATTAAAGAAATACAAAATATTCTTTTCACATGAAAAGCGCTCTCTTTACGAAAAGCTTTTTCTATGTAAAATGTTTTTGTAATGATCAGTAAAAAATGTCAGGATGCCAGTTTTGACCCTAGGTCAATGATTAGGAAGTAGAAGGAAATGTGTATACGACATAAATCAAAAGAAATAATAATAACAATAATAATGAGACTCTACAAGGAACATCCCATATACTAAGAAAGGTGGTATCAGTTAAACGACAATTCTCCTGTAGGCCATAAGAACCATAGTTTGGACCCGGCTCTACAGGATACAAAGCACGAACCATGACATACACAAATAATAATAATAATAATAATAATAATAATAATAATAATAATAGACTAGCCTCCGGATTGAGCATGCCAGAATGTGGGATGTTCAGACCAATATATCCCAGGTATCACTGGGGCGTTCGTGTCTCTACCACCAAACCTAAAGACCTACATTAACAAAATCGTATCCCACGGCTTCAGATGACTGTGTTGCTCGGCTCTGTAAATATTCTGTGAAGGGCTCTCTAATTGTGGTTGTACGATTTGATAGAGAACACAGATGATACAAGATCTCCGGTTGAAAGCGAAAAATTGTTGCGGAAGAAGAGAAGATAATAATAATAATAATAATAATAATAATAGACATACAATCTGAGAGATACACCTCCATAAAAGATTATCGAGATTAATAGGATATAGGCAATGAAGATTGAGACTGTTGACAATTGATATAATTCATTTTAAATGATTTTAAGAGGGATACGTTGTATTCAGTCATTAAATACCTATACAATGATATCCTTCATGTCCATTTATAACGATTTTTCAGATAATAATCAAGCACATATACTAAAATATTATCAAGCACATATACTAAAATATTGTGTCAGCCCAAAATGCAGATTCTGTGATAAATATCCAGAAACGATTGATCATCTTGTATCAGGTTGTACGGTGTTGGCACCCACTGAATATAAAACCCGACATAACAGAGTGGGCCAATATCTGCACTGGAAAATCTGCAACTTCTACGGAAAGGAAACTGAAAGAAACTGGTATGAACACCACCCAGACCCGGTTACGAAGATAGGACCTGTTGCAATTCTATGGGACTACACAATACACACTGACAGAACAATCATGGCCAATAGGCCAGATATTGTTATTGAAGACCACAAACAAAAACGGTGCCTGCTTATTGACATGGCAGTCCCTGCTGACTGCAATGTATCTTTGAAGATATTCAAAAAGTTGTCAAAATACAAAGACCTTGAAATAGAAATCTCGAAAATGTGGCATATGGGAACATCAACAATCCCTGTTGTAGTTGGAGCCCTAGGACTGGTTGGAAAAGATTGCAGTAGACTAATTGAAGAGATTCCTGGAAGTCAATGCCTCAAGGAGATACAAAAATTGTTCTGACAAGTACAGTCCACACCTTACGAAGGGCTTTATCGATGTAATTTAATTTTTTTTTTTTTTTTTTTTGTCAGTGGAAAGTGTCATGACGCCATTTCTAACCTTAGGTCCCTGGGCGGGACCCGGAAAGAAATGTGTAAACGCCAGAAATCAAAGAAAATAAAAATGATAATAATAATGATAATTTTAGGAGCCTCAAAGGAGTGATGGAAGACTTAGGAATCTTCATTCTTTTTATGTTCCGTGTTCTTTCGAGACGTAGGCGATCATAGCCCTTCACCTCCCTCTATCGCTTGCAGCTCTCAATAAGTTCCTTCCCTCTGCTAACTACTCCCAGACCACTTTCTGTCATCCACTTGCTTAAGCCCGCTAAGTATGTCATGCGTTGTTTTCCCTTGTCTCTCTTTTCCTCTATTCGACCCGTGAGTATCATATTCTCCAGGTCCTGCTTCCTCATTATGTGTCCCAGAAACTTCAGCTGCCTCTTCCTGATGTTAAGAATTAGACTCCTCCTTGTTTGCATCCTCTCTAAGACCCCATCTCTGCTCACACGCTCGGCCCATGATATCCTCATCATCCTTCTGTAGAACAACATCTTCATCCACTTGAGTCTACTGTCAGTTAATGTTGACTAAAAACAGCTACTCACTACTTCTATGAAAACTGAATAAATAATAATAATAAAAATAAAAAAAATAATAAAAATAATAATAATAATAATAATCTCTTCTCAGCAACTCGTTCCGAAGTAGTACATTTGGTGCATTTGCTTTCTTAGGGTATGTGTAGTCGTTTCATGTTTTTCCTTTTAGAACTGGCTTCCTTCCATTTTATTGAGTAGGAAGTCTCCAGCGTCACCTTTTGTGGTCTTTGAAAAGAAGAAAAAGAAGAAAAGTTATAATTTTCCGTTTCTTTTTGAAGTAATCTATTGCTTCTTTCGATTTTCCGACCTCTACTCTATTTCTTTATTATCTGATTGCAGAAGCTTGTAAGTATTCTCATGTTTATATGAATATTGCTGTCTGTAGAAAGACAGTCACATAAACGTACGCGTATATAACCACAACCTAGTCTATATCTTTGTCTTACCGTCTCTATACACTCCTTTCTCTCTCTCTCACTCTCTCTCTCTTTCTCTATCTATCTATCTTTCTCTCTCCATTTCTCTCTCTCTAGTTTCTCTCTCTCTCTCTCTCTCTCTCTATCTATCTATATATGTATATATATACATACATACATATATATATATATATATATATATATATATATATATATATATATATATATATATGGAGTTTCTCAATTCTCCACAGAGTAGTCTAAAAAAACAAAAAAATAAACAAAAAACAAACAGATTGTTTCCTCTGCTTTTTTCCGTCTTGGGTATGACGATAAACAATATCCGCGTCCTGGGTAAGACGATAGACTACGTCCAGCAGCAAGGTCTCTAATCAGGAGGTTTTGAGGAGCGTGGAACCACCTCTTATTTGCTAGTGTTTCCAGGTCCACCCTGACCCGGGGTGTTAGCACCTGTTTGGGGTCCCAGCTATGGGCAAATAGTTAACATCCAATCTTGTGTAAAAATAGGTTTTAATACCAGAAATACTTTGTAATAAAAAAAATATTACCAGCAGTAATTTTTGAAGAAAAAATTATTATTAGCAATACTTTAAAAAAAATTATACAAGCAATACAAACAGCTATACATTCTTTGGAAAAATTTGACCCGCTATAGATTTCGCCAAGGAAAAATATTCCCAGAAATAGATTTTTGAAGAAAAACATTACCAGCAATAAAAATTTTGTCGGCATTAAATAAACCATTGAGGTTGATATGCCGTAAAACAAACCAAACCAAACCTCTGCTTTTTAATCTTAACTACAAATGTTTGCAAATACAATCATTTTCATACTTTGACATATAAAAAAAAGAATAATAATTGCTTTTGTACACTGAAATCTCAAAAGTAGTATCTATTCCAATCGTGACTTAAAAGCTAGAAATAATTTTAATCTTTTTGAAAAAAAAAGATGGCGGCATCGTATTTAAATAGAGGAACAAATGATTAATACGTTTCGATTGACTGAAAGGATGGCTGATGTCAGAACGCTGAATAACGTAAGTCTACATGGAATATATTTTCAATAAGCACTTCCAAACGGAAAGAAATAGTGACTACCAATATTGTTATATTGAAATTTCTTAAATGTAGTTTACTATGACAAATGCCTACAAGTTTTTGTGATGTTGTAAATGAATAGTGTTTACATATTGTAGTGTTTTACTGTCTACAGGGTGCGCGAGAAAAACTGGCAGATATGCTTCCTTCCAGAAATGCCACCTACATGATGGGAAAACATTAGCTAGATGAAGACAACTTTCCTACACTTATGCTGGAGGTATTTGTGGGAGATATTTTTGCCGAACCCTAAACAGTGACTATTACTGCTGCTGATGCAAGACTCTTCGTTAAGGCGAATCGACTTCTCCAGTTACTGGCGTGTTTATCTAAAAAATAAATACGACTAAATTCACTTTGATCCCTGCCAATGGCATAAGATAGAGTCTCCGATTGATAACAAATCAGTCGACTTTCGCTCCCGACTTGAGGCAATCAGTCCGTCTGCGGATAGCAATATATATATATATATATATATATATATATATATATGAAATAAATTTTTTTTATACGTTATTTTTATAGATAAAATTTATTTAAGTATATTATCTGTTTCGAAATAAACAGTATTAATTACATTTAATGGCCTAAATGTTTAAAAAGTTCTCCGACTAGGATTGAAACTTTATTCCAATACGGAAACCGTTATTTGACCTGACGTGCTGCACCATCCAGCTCCAGGGAAGCATCTGGATTGCAAAGTCCGAATTACTGTTTATAAACACACAATCGTCAACAATTTTTCTTGATCGATCATTTCGGCTCACGAAAGGTATCTTAACGTAAACAATGACAACATTTATTGTAAAATGGTTTAAGTCTGACAATTATATAATATATTTTCATTTTATGCGATGTATCTCGAATGTTCAGGCCGGTAAATGTAATTAGTACTGTTTAATTAAAAATAGAGCGTTTACTTAAATAAATTGCCACATCTGAGCTAGGCTTGGAAAATTACTATCAGATCCCGTGGGCCTTCCCTTTGTAAACAGAGGGAAAGGATAATGGGTCTGAATGTTATTGATTTTATTTTTTTTTTTTTTTCGTTATATTAATCAAATTTACACGCTTATATATATATATATATATATATATATATATATATATATATATATATATATATATATATATATATCCCCAGAAAATAAACTTGATAAGGCTGGGACGAAACGGGTTGAATCGACAGAGATGTGGATCTGCTGACATATACTATGACTGCCATGGATTTAACATCTGAGCAACGAATAAGTCCTAATGAAGACAATACTTATAATCAGAAAAATGAAGTATAAATTTCTTTGACATATACTGAGGAAAGATAGCCGAGAGAATTTAACACGCTCAGGCCATATTGAAGGAAAGAGAATAAATTTGAAACAGCAAGTGACCAATTAAATGTATCTATGAGAATGGATGGCAAGAAAAGGACAAAAATGTTATGCTAAACCAGAGGGTTGAATGGACAGATGCGGTTCTTTTGCCGAACATGAAAAATACCATAGATGGGACATGTGAATAATGAGGAAGAAAATAAGAACAACAAGGAAATCCATACATAAAATAAAAAAGAGACGGCGGAAATATCTGCGATATATACTAAGAAAAAGGATCTAGAAAATGTAACAGTCCAATAAAATCTTAGACAATAGCAAGGAATCTATCGAAGTTGGGGAGAGCTACGATCGTCTACTTCATATGAAAGACGGTCTAGAAAATCTAACACCCAGGCCATACACCCTTGTGGAAATTAACTGAAGCAATCGCTTTAGTTTCCTTTCTTTCACCACACGGTCAATTTTAGACCCACTAGAGTGACAGGGTTTAATCGATTTCTGTTTTTATCTTAGATTACAGCATTTGCAGTGGTGTGCAGTAATATGAATTTATTTTCGGTGTGTATGATGAAATTTGTCTGGCCTTGATGAATACTGCATCATCCGAGATTGCATCAGATTTCTATCACACCCAAGCACTATTGTCTCCATTGTCGATTAGTTGTCATACGGCTATTGTCTGAGATGGACGTTACTCCAAGTAAGCGTAGGAAAATTGTAACACTGCACAAACGCAGTGGCAAGCCTTACCAATTAGCAAATCAAAGCACTATAGATTGGCCCGGAAACTCTCCTGATTTAAATGCAATCGAGAATCTATGGTCAATCTGCAAGGAACGATTTCTTGGAATGGACATACAAAGTACTAACGTGTGCAGTGGATCATGTTTCATTGGAAAAATTACGAAAAAATGTAAATAATAACGGAATTACTCGTTTTGTTTCAATTAATTTGCACAAGGATGTAGTTAAGACAATAGAAGCCATGTGAAAAGCGAACAAACTATTTACTGTGTTTTATATTACGAATTGTTAGCGGAACAAGGAAATGTATGGTAAAACTTCAAATATTACGTCGACAAAAAAGTAGGAAGTTATGGAGGGCCATGTAGTCCATGTTATAAAAGGACACACTACATAAAACAAGAAGCGAGGAAAACATTAAAAGCTGAATGAACATTTTTGGCCAGTTGCTGTTTGATTGAAACTGTCGAGTAAAATTAGAACTAGCCTGGCACTGCAGATTACTCGATGTCTGAATTCGATCGATGTCGGGGGAGTGTACTACTCATTGTCGGTGAAGTTCAATAAGTTAAAGGTCATTCCTCGATGAAAGCCGTCTTGCCAGTTAGAGTCAATGCAGAAAAATTAATGATTCGAAATTTCTGGCCTCAACTGTAGGCAATTGTGCTGAATGCCATGTGATATACTAATTTTATGAAATTATTTTAATTTAATGTTTTAGAAAATTTTATTTTTCGGTATCAAATCCAACGGAAGAAAGATGAATAATGCCAGAAATAATTATTACAGACAATGAAGTCAAATGGGAAAATAATAACAGGTTTATGAAAGTTTCGTGGCAGTATGTCACGATTGAAGTTTGATGCTGTTTCCATGTGTTTGTTGCTGAAATTGTTTCGTTTTTTCTCTGCTTTTTTATGGGGGGGTTCTCTTTTAAATAAAAATGCACTGAAGTTGTAAACGACACGAAGTGAATAACTGAACTCGCCAGTATAGCTAAATGATAAAAGCTGGATATTACAAAAGAAGTGCTTGACTTAAGCATTTGAGCCCTGACCATCGATTTACCGGTGGTAGGGAAAAATGACGTAATGTCCAGCAAACCGTTTGGAGAGTGGCAGAAAAAAATGACTTAATCCCCAGCTACCGGTTGAACGGTGGGTAAACACTTGCACCTATTTTTATATCTACCGTAAAATATTACATAATTATTTGCGAATTTTGAATCAGAAGCTCAGACAGAAGGATTGTTCAGGAACACAGGGCTGAAAGGGTTAAACTTAAACTGAACTCGCCCGTATAGCTAAATGATAAAAAGCTGGATATTACAAAAAGAGTACTTGGCTTAACCTTTTGAGCCCTGACCATAGTTTTACCGGTGGTAGAGAAAATGATGTAATGCCCAGCCACTGGTTGAACAGTCGTAGAGAAAAATGACTTAATGCTCAGCCACCAGTTGAACAGCGGCAGAGAAAAATGACAATACCCAGACCCCGGTTCAACAGTGGCAGAGAAAAATGACTTAATGCCCAGCCACCGGTTGAACGGTGGTTAAACACTTGTAACTATTTTTATGTCTACCGTGAAACATTACATACCAATTATTTGGGAATTTTGACTCAGGCGCTCAGGCAGAAGGGTCAAAATTGTTCAGGAACGCAAGGTTGAAAGGGTTAAATTTAAAGCAAGGAAATATCACATGAAGATAAATACAAATAACTTTTGTAGGAATTTCAATGTATCTCTAATTATATTTTCAATAATATTCACCCTGTGCAAGCCATGTGATCCACAGTTTTTTTTTTCGGATATGTAAGCAATATAACGGTTAGCCCTAGACTTCAACATGCTAAGATTGTGGTGATCGGGAAAACATCACGGATCAGTGGTTCTTGGTAAGAAGCTACTCGAGTGGAAACACTTCTCACAAAGTGAATTGGGCGCGACTGAAGATGGTTCACTACAATGCGCGTAGTATAGTGGGTCTCCGCCGCGAAGATTAGATCTGGTGGAACTAAGGAATGTAGTTAGTCTGAGCACTTTCTTTGGAAGTAGCGATAGAGCAGTGAGAGGCTCACCGCATCTCGCCTGTGAGAGAGAGAGAGAGGTTGTAGGATGGAATAATTTGACACTTTTGGATTCTATCGGAACTAGAAGGTAACGACTGGGAGGCTCCTACCCAAATATAAAAGCAGTTACATAATAGCATACAGTCAACGACAGAATTATTCATATACCCATTAATTTTTAATATTTTTATACATTTCTCATAATCTAATGCCCGTATGATGGCAGGTTTTTATATCTTAAGCACAACCAAGGAATATAAAACTCAATTTTCAGAACCATAAGTTAAATACAACAAATTTGACAGGCGAATTATGCAAAATAGGAAAAGACAAAATTATTCGTACAGTATGAAAAATAGAAAAAAAATTGAACAATTTTCGCAATATTAATAGTCAATAGCATGGCCTCTCATCTTTATAACTTGCTGCAATTTTTTCTAAAATTTTGATTAGATTTGAACCTTAGTTCCATTTCATCCTCAAGCGAACTGGAATGGAAATAATGTCTTTAATTTAATTGCAAAATTAAATTCGTGATTTGATTTGAACAAGTCCTTTCTGGGATTTTCTTCCATTCTTCAATGATTACACATTCTAATTCCTGAAGTTTTTTGGTGACTGATGATTTATTCAAACTTTCAATTCTTGCCATAGATTTTCAATAGGATTCAAATCAGGACTCATTGAAGGACATGACAGAACTGTAATGTTCTTTTTCTGAAGCCACGCAATCACTGGCAGTAGTATTCCATTAGGTAATAACATATGTATATTCTTCCTGTGATTGATCGATGTATTTTTGATGGTCTGCCAACATTTTGTTGGTTACTTAAAGCCAGAAAATATTTTTAGATTTCTAATTATTGTTCGGAGATAATTTACTGATACAAGTCCTACTGATTAACCCATAGCAAGGAGAGGAGGGGTAAATTTATATGTTTCCCAAGCGTATTCGACACGTAAGTGAATATAACGTAGTCAACTAAAATTGGAACTCAGCTCTCCGATTAACTCATTGGGGCTAGTTTTTAAATTGTTGTTTTATTACTCCCCCACCCTAGACAATGAATTATACATATAGCGACTAGTTAGGATTTTCATAGAGACAATGAGGTATTATGGTGACTGTAGTAAGAAACGTAAGTAAGAATGCGTTGTTTTGGTATAAGAAATATTGTTTTATGTTTGGGTCAGTGGTTGTGGTCAGTGGTAAGTTTAAAGTTAAGACAGATGAAGATCGTTCTTTTTCCCATTCCCACTTTGGCCTTGTGTCACATTTTCTGTACATAGCAGAAATATATATCGCTCTTTGATTAACAATTCCGAGCCATTAAACCAGCAGCACATCCAAGCAGTCACTCGTTTAGGTACTGACCAGACTGGAAATTGCTTAATTTCGGTGATTGTACTAGAACCGGTGTTCCAACTTAAGCTTATCCTTTATATGGTTTAGGTCTGTATTGTCACATTCATATGAATCGTACAAATGGTATTTGCCATGCTGTAATGCAATAGTTAATAATCTCTTTTAATGCTTGACGCGATAAAGCATAAGATTAAGACTTCTTAACATTTTATTTGAATAAGTTTGGAATATCCACTTCATGTCTATGTCATTATTTTCTGTTCGAGTTACATGTGATATCCGTTTTATCTGTTGCTGTTGTTGAATGCCTTCAAGAGATGCTGCTTTTGTTATCTGGTACAATAATTTATAATACTGTAGCACCAAGCAAAAACATTCGATAAGGATGGTCTTCGCCAATCTCCATAGACTTCACAGAAATCTACTTGAGGAAAACATATTCTTCTCCATGTCTGGCGGAATTCAATATGATTTTTTTATATGGAATGCGACTGAACAGAGATCAACTGGATCGTTTGAATTACGATTTGGATAGAACAAGAGTTCTGTAAAAAGAAATGAAACGGCGGTTTTTGCTGCATGACAACACCTAAAAATGAGGTACATCATACAATACAATTTTTTAAAACCATTTCATCCCAAGCAAGGCGGGAGTGCCACTAGCACGCACGGGGTTATAGAGGTTTGAGAACAAGAGCAAATAGACATATTAGGGGAAAGGATACTGTTGTGACCAAATAAATGGTTAAAGAAATAACAAAACAAGTGTTGCAGATATATCATATATTAAACAGGGGAAAGAAGTATTACACGTCTAGTGTGTGTGTGTCCAGTTGACTCAAATAAATGACTGTTAATATTTAACAACCGCCCCATGAGGGATGTATGGCATTGGCTGAGTTTATCGTGAGTTCTCCGAGCCCGTAGGCTCGACCAAACATATTCCCGTAGAACCCGCATGAGCTGGTTCGGGTCTGTCTAACACCTCGGACGAAATTCTGCCCTTCGGCACAATCTCGTCCGGGTTCATCTCTGCCCAAAGTTTGACAGCAGCTTCGAACAGTCACAGCCCGGTAGAACAATCTATTCAACTCTTCCCCCAAGTTCTTTTCTCCTACTAATCTTATAGTAGGCGGAAGAGTCCAACATAGACTCTTTAGAGAGAGGCCACCACAACAGATACAAAGAAGGACGTGGAACAAGCTCAGGGTATCCGATGTCGATTGACATTACACTTGAATATTTTAAGATTATAGTCATCGGGGAAAGAAGCAAGAGGTAAGGAGTTCTACAGATGGGAAGTGAGGGAGAAGAAGCTGTTTGAGTAAAAGAGACAATTACATTTAACCATCCTGACAGTGAAAGTGTGAGACCGAGATGCCAGCCTGGTAGCTCGTTTAGATTCATGCAGTCCGGGAACCAGCGAAAATAGCTCGTCGGAATTGTTGCCATGAAAAAAAAAATGTAGAAGACACAGAGGGAGGCTACAGCACGTCTGTGGGAAAGCGATTATGAACTAGATGCCAGGGCTTATCATCTTGCATATTCGTCTCTGAATTTTCTCGAGGACCTCGAGACGTACAGTGGGAGCACCAGATCATATATGATAGCAATATTCCATGCAAGGGCAGGATGGTTGATTTATAGATTTGAAGGATGCACTCAGACGAGAAAAACTTTCTGTCGTCCTGGGTATGACGATAAACTGTATCCTCGTCCTGTGTAAGACGATAAACTACGTTCAACAGCAAGACATCTTAATTGCTGGCGTTCCCAATCACACCCTGACCTGTGATGGTAGTACCTGTTAGGGTCCCACCTATGGGCAAATAGGTAACACCCAAACCCAGATCTCGTCCTGGGTATGACGATGAACTACATCCGCGTCATGGGTTTGACGATAAATTACAACCGCGGCGTGGGTATGACGCTAAACTACGTCCAACAGCAAGGCCTGTGACAATACGTTTTTTCAAAAACTAATGTTGCCAGCTGTACGTTTTTGAAAAAATAATAATATTACCAGCTACACGTTTTTTGAAAAAATAATATTACCAGCTATACATTTTTGAAAGGGATTTTTGGCAAAATAAAAATAATACCAGGAAAAAAAAAGTTGTCGACATTAAATGACCCTTTGGGGTTAATATGCCGTAAAATAAAACAAACCAAACCAAACCTCTGCTTTTTAATCTTAACAACTTTACTTTCGGTAGATGAAGCTACTGGGATAGATTTTTTTTTCATTTATTTAAAAACCTTCTCTGAAGAATTCAACAAATCAAAAGTATAAGTGTTATTGTCTAATAGAAGAATCAGGTTTACAGAGATCTAGCAAAGTTGTATCGAAAGCGTTGAAAAATTCTTTGAAGACTGAATAAGAAGGCTATGAACTGGTAAACGTAAACGAATTTTGATCAGGAAAATGTTGAAAATAGTTGTCTTATAAACGTTAATACAGATATTCACACAGGATTAGACAATATAATTCAAGTAATAAATATTGCTAAGTTAATAAAAAATATCTGCGACACGGTCTTTAATCGTAGTGAAATAGGCTTAACTCGATAAAAAAAAAAAAGAATTCTTCCGGAAATATCTAAATATATAATACTGACGAAAAATAACCTACCTAGAAGAATCGTGCTTGGTACTGCTTCAATGTATTTCGAATTCATATCAGCGTCATTTCTTCGTTTCTTAAATATTTGGAAGTTTTTGTTTTTTTTAAAGTTCGTGATCAGCAGTTCTATCGAGTGAAATTCACCGTCGATTTTGAATTAATATAAAATTCAGAAATCTCACTTTATTAATTCCGGTTTGCCTTGAAAGCGGGAAAATATGTTATCATCTCCAAAACGGCAAAATATATAAAGAACTTGTTCGCAGAGTCTAGGGTAAATTATTGATGATCGGATTGATGCGTTGACTTAAGCGTGTTTCATTGCTGAGCAATTATCGCCACCACAATAAGCGCCGTAATGTGCTCTTTCATAGGTTTCCAGGTTGTATGAAGGTCTCGTAAAGGTTCCTCAAGTTATGCAAAACGTCTGGGTACGTTCCGAACAGAAGTCGTGTAATGCAAGCGGCTCACCTATGTAGGAAATTGAGAAAAAAATCTTTAAAATTTCCACACACCAAGCAATAAAAATAAAAATTAAGACGTCAGTATCATTGAGGCAACAGATGTTATTTTTTTCTTTACAACCGGCGTTAAACAAGAAGTCAAAATTCAATATATGTACGTGCGTGTGTATATATATATATATATATATATATATATATATATATATACAAATTTGTGTGTGTGTTTGTGTGCGTATGTGTCTGTGGGGGGTCTCCGTATAATAATGACTTTTATTATATTATGTTGGCCCCACGAGACCAAAGATTGATGTAGTTGGTATTGATGTAGAATGGGGTGGGGTGGGCTGCTAGCGAATGACTCACAATATTTTTGGCAGTTTTCGGAGAACAGCACAATGACTTACATAATCTTAGGTAATGATGTGTCATTGAATTGTTGCATGGGTGAAAATGTCACATTTTCGATCACGCTTTCACAACGTTTACGGGGAGCAAACAGTGGACGTGATCTCAGTTATGCGGTGGCTAAAGCGTTTCACAAGTCACGAGAGTAATGTATACCACTCGTCAAAATCCGTGTGACCAAGCCTATCTCTCTCTCTCTCTCTCTCTCTCTCTCTCTCTCTCTCTCATATGTGAATCCGTGTGTGTGTGTGTCTTTATAGATTTGGCTTATTTATAGAGGAATAATATTCAACATGGGCATTAGTGGATTTATAGATTTCTACACTATAGCCAAGGGAGTCAAAACATGGCGACTGTCATTTTCACACTGTATAGCAAGATGACATTGAACCTTGAAGCTGAGAGTCAGCATAATTGAAGATTCCTACGTTTATAAATGCCAGTTTGTATATATATATATATATATATATATATATATATATATATATATATATATGCACACATGCACACACATATATATATATATATATATATATATATATATATATATATATATATATATATAAGTTCACTCTCTCTTTCTCCTCTCTCTATTTCTCTCTATCTGTCTACTTGTCTGTCTGTTTGTCTGTCTGTCTGTCTCTGTCTTTCTTTCTCTCTTTCTCTCTCTCTCTCTCTCTCTATATATATATATATATATATATATATATATATATATATATATATATAAATTGTGTGTGTTTAGGCAGCAATTTTTCATTGATGGATGTTTCACTAAATAATATAGACAAGTTTTGTCTATTTATTCTATGTAAATTATTTTTATATCGCCTGATAAGCTTAATAACATTATCATAAAAAAAAGAAAGAAAATTACAATATTGATACATATTTTAATCCTATCTATCATACCAACTGGAGAAAATTACCTATGATTTTTAACAGAAGCCACTGATTTATACCAACAGCTTCCTATACTTAATACTTCTCGTTTTCACTCGCGTGTGGTCATGCATGACGTCATGAGCTGGGGTGCGATTTTCGCTTCCAGCATCTCGTATGCACGAGTTTGTTGTTGCTTGGAAATCTTCCGTGTAAACATAAACAGACTATTATTATTATTATTATTGTTTTCTCCGCGTATTTGATTGATATATTGTAATGTAATTGTCATCTTTGCTAATGGTTTATGCAAGCCGAAAGCTTAGATAGGATTAAAAAATATGTGTGTATATATATATATATATATATATATATATATATATATATATATAGAGAGAGAGAGAGAGAGAGAGAGATAGATAGATAGATAGATAGATAGATAGATAGATAGATAGATAGATAGATGATGATATGAGTGTTGAGTTGAGTCTGCGCACGTAACATTTAAAATAGAATATATGTGTAAAAGGACAATATGGTTAAAGATAAAAGGAAAACTCATCTTATTCTTCCATAACTTGCCTAGACTTTTCGGCTAACCTGATGAATATTTATAAGCGTTCTTAAATAAAATAAAATAAAAAATGAAAATTTGATAATATTTTGGCTCTTGGATATAATTACGTGTCAGAAAATAAAATCGTAGTCATTTCTCTTTATAAAGTTGCACAAAGGACGATAACGCGTCGGTTGAGATAAGTTTTTATTCACACACGTTAACACACACAGACACACACACATACATATATGTGTGTCTCTGTGTTTATGTATTCCATATATTTTAGCAGCATATTTTCATTTTGTATGTAAGATTAAACAATTTAGACATGCTGTATTTGTTTATTTACTTCGGACATGCACAACTATTTGTCTTAGCCATCATAACCCTGAAAATTATATATCGAAAGTACTCGGAAAAATAAAAATGTATAAATACAGCCACAATACCTTTCTTGCTTTCTTTAATCATAAAACAACAAAGCTCATACGTGATTAAGAAATAATATTGAATATATGCAAACACATGTCTAAACTGATTGATCATACAAGCTAATATATATATATATATATATATATATATATATATATATATATATATATATGTATGTATATAAACTAAAGCCTACAAAGGTTTTTACCTAACGGATCTTCAGAGTGATACCCTGAACATCTGTTAGGTGAATCAGTAGTAGGTATCATTTGGCTCACTAGGTTTTGTAGATTTTTCTGTACTAAGAGTATTGAGTACTTTTATGTTTTTACTTAATTTACTCGCCTTTTTTTGACTAGGCATTGCGGTGCTGATTGATTATTTTCGATCAACACGGATGTTGATAGTCTTTTCTTTTTTTACTGATTTTTTCCTGATATCGGTTTGTTCAAATATATTGCATTATCCGTTTTTTTTTTTTCAAACCGCCCAAGTACAGGTATTAAAATAATTCATAACATATATATATATATATATATATATATATATATATATATATATATATATATATGTGTGTGTGTGTGGATGTGTGTTGGTGTGCTTTTCCTTGTCAAATTTTAATATCCAAGTAAATATTTTTCTTATTAAGATACGTGCTATCAAATTCATGTTGCTAAAACATTCACAATATATCATCATTTGTATAAGCCGTATTTCTTTCTTCGTATAATGTATCTATATTACAAATATTAATAGAAACTTTGGGGGGGGATCAGTTTTTACTATTGAAACAAACGAACCGAAACATAATATTTAATTTAAAAAATAAATTCAAATGATATAGCCCATAGAAATATATGTTTAGTTAACATAATAATGCATACAGGCGAATAAATTATTTTATTTGTTACTATGGCCGACTTGACATTCTTTGACCTTCATCAATCTTTCTTCTATTGATTTTGTTAAAAGTTTTCTACTGCTTCGGATTTTACATTACTTACAGCACTATTTATGGCACCCGAGAGATCTCCTTTGTGGTAGAAGGTTTTCCATTCCCATAGACATCTCTTTTAATGATGGACCATAAGCTTTCTGTTGGATCAATATCTGGAGTGGCTGGGGAGCATTCTATTAATTCGGCGTCTTCGTAAAATTTATTTTTTGGCAAGGTGGGCAATACTGACTTTTGCGGAATGTGAAGGAGCATTATTTTGGGCAAATATACTCTACAGTAGAAAGCTTCTTAAAAAGGACTTGTACAAGAATTTATAAAATTCTCTGAATTTATACTGAGACAATTCTTTGAGTTAATATTCAGACAATCAAATTTGAAATGACACAGAACTGAACGGCAGACAATGCATAAAAAACAACATTGCCTGGTGATTGTCAGTGTTGATTGTCGTGTTACGATGTCCAGACTTATTACGACTAGATCTATCTATCTATCTATCTATCTCTATCTATCTATCTAAGTATCTATCTATCTATCTATCTATCTAAGTCTATTCATATCTATCTATCTATCTATCTATCTATCATCTATCTATCTATCTATCTAATATATATATATATATATATATATATATATATATATATATCTATATATCTATCTATTTTGTATGTGCTATGTCTATCTAACAAACACATCTATATCCCCTATTCAAGCCGAAATAGATCCAATATAAACCTCTCTGTCTGATCAAAAGCGTAAACCAAGGGTCTCAGACCCATATATTACACCATCATTATTTCCATAATCCATATATATATACGATATATATATATATATATATATATATATATATATATATATATATATATATATATATACAGATAAAGATATTGTTGCAACCTAGAAAAGGTTACTGAAGGAGGAATAACCAAAATGGAGGTTGGAAATGAAATTTATAACATCAACAAAATACAATACTCGCCAGCGACGTGAAGTAGGTAAACCACTGCTAGTAGTGGACTACTTAGACCGCATATTACCCCCTTAGTGTATTTATGAGGACTGGGCGATAACCATTAATGATCATAGATAATGTATATAACAGATATACAATTTTATTTAAAGATGACTGATAAGTCAGTGCGATTAAGCCTTTTATTCAATTGTTCTTGTGCTCGAATGTGTTTTGTTTTCTGGATATAAAGTGTGAAAAAACTTCGAGCAAAACCCTTTATTTCGTCCACTGGGGTAGATTGTTCTACTTCCAGTTGCCATGCATTTTACTTTTTTACATTTTTCTGTTAACACAACTCTTTAAGTTTCGTTCAGCACTGCTGTGGTTTAGAACAGACAACTCCGGGTCTAATCACGGGATCTAACCAACGTTTTTATCTACCGGGCCATGTGTCCTTGTGTTTTTCTTGTACCTTTTAAGTGAACACTACCTTACAAACGGACAAATAAATTAAATATGTATCTACTGTGTCATGCTAATTGGAAATAATTGTTTTCAAATTCTTGAAGATCTTTTTTTCAAAATGCACAAGCGAATACTGATCAAAACTTATGCTATAAGGATGTCAAATGAACTTAAGTAACATTATATATTCCGTTCACAGAAAAAGCCAAAGAATTGCTCAATGCTTACTTCTACAACTAAATCGAGGTATTGGATCATGATAATTACGACAGAAATCGCCGAAAGCACTCATTCAAATACTTTTCCATAATTATACACAAACAAGTGACCAATGTTTGCTCATACAGAAATTGATAATATTCATTCCTAACCATTCCTTGTACGTAACCGTTTAATAAACAAATATTAATATATTATCTACATTCTTCGGAAGAAAATTTTACATGAACCAATTTTCTTCTAACAACTGAGCTTAATGTTATCATCTTCCTTTTGTTAATTTCAATTGAAGGAAATATTTTCATTATCTTATCCAGAATATATTTGCCTAAAGTGGGAGAATATTTTGGTCAAAACGTTGAAGATAAAGCAGGAATTTAGTTGGTGAATAACGACGTCGGATACGTATTAAGCATTTAAGTCCTGCGTTCCTGAACGATTTTTAACACACACACACACACACACACACACACACACACACACACACACACACACACACACACACACACATATATATATATATATATATATATATATATATATATATATCAAAAAATAAAGAAGCCGCAAAACATTTTTGGCTATAATGTAGATTTGCTTTAGCATATATGTATTATAGTTTAATCTTCACATTTTTGCTACACGGGTTTCCGGTGTTGGTGGCCTTCTTCAGGCAAATAAAAGAAATACATTTTCTTTATGTTCTTTTATTATCTTATTGGTCCTTTTCTGTATATGTTAGTGAGCCTTAAACTCCTTACTGGACTTTTGGCAAAAATGAAATTCTGTCTAAAAATTTAATAAAACCGCCTCTAATACCAAAACTAATGGTTTTATTAACACTTATTTGATACCGCGTGCTTTACCAAACGGCTACGAAGAGCGTAGCGGGTCAGCAAAGCAGTATTTTCTATCTTAAGGTAAACACATTTCCTCAAAAATCTTTTCTCGAAAGTCTACTGCTGGTCAGTTTCGATTCCAAAACGCAAAAAAAGCAATTACTAAAGAATTAATGCATGTATTTAAAGTCCGACTTTTAAAAAAAAATTTCTTCAAAGGTTATTCTTAGTGGATTCTCGTATTTGAAAGAGAGACCCCATTTTTATTTTGACTTTTTTAACAGTGTATATTACACCTATGGGCCTGCGTAGTCCCTAAATCTTAATAAATATGATACGCAGGTTTTAAGAGTAAAAATAAAAATAGAACATCTATTTCAAATGCGATTATCCAGAAGAATAATGTTTGAAACAATAAAAAGGTATCAGATTATAAATAACTCCCTAAATTCTTTATATATATATATATATATATATATATATATATATATATATATATACATACATCAACGCTACATGGTTACCGCCAGCGAAACCGACAGTTTTTGGCAACAGGCAATTTTCAATTTTTGTTCCTAGCTCGGGTGTACGCGCTCGGGCTCCCCACATTAAACCGACCTTGTGTCACAGCCTGACCTTGTGGGCGGTTTAGTAAATACAAATGATATGAATTGAATAATAATAATCAGTAATGAATAATTAATGAATGAATAAAAAAGTACACTGAAGTAATGAATACAAGTTATTTACGTTAACAAACAACTGTCTACATTAACGATAAAATAACTGTTTTCCGTCCCAGTTCGAATCAATAGCCGTTAGGGTAATTTAAAGTAAGCCTTCGTGAATATACAAGTAGCCGTTAGAATAACAATAGACAAGAAATAACTGACCTAGCTAGCCATAATGCGCTAATCACTAACATGTAAATATTTGAGGTACTGTTGAAAACAAAAAGCATGAGGATTACCTTCCATTCAGCGTTAACATCTGTGTCCACACTACTTATCTTCTCTCGCGGATACTGGGCACTTTTACCCCATAAATATAGCATACATTAAAACTATATTTTATAGCACTTTATCTTAGATATCTCTATATTTATTCTTCGTGTATGCTTTCGCGAAGGCAGCCAAATCTGTGTCCAGATGGTCTTATTACTTATGCTCATTGATTTTGCGGAGGTGTAGCAAATATATTACGTGCTTTGTGGCATACGTACGTGTCTTTCTGGGAAATTAACAGACAGCCTCATGATTATGAAGCATGCGCCAAGTTAGGACACTGAATATCTGATTCCACAGTCGATTCAATAGGCACTTTAGATCAACACCCGTGAACAAAAACTGAATCAATGGCCGGGCTTGTAAGAGGCGTTTAGCGTTCAATGCACAGGTGGGTACATTCTTATTCTTCCGCGAATGTCCAATTTGTCCAATATCGAATCTAATGTGCTTGGCGCAGTTTCAAGTACTCCAGCTATTATCGGTATGACAACTTTTCTCAGCCCCCAAACTAGTTTCTCTTATTTTATTTTTATTTTTCATTATATTTTATGTGATTAGGATACGTCTGTTAATTTAGAAATTGAACATTGTTGGGGTTATTTAATACGAACTATGCGCATTTTCCGGGGAGAAATGTTCATCTATCATCCAGTTAACACTCATTGATCTTTTGAATAGTTGTGTCTCTGTCTTTGGGCAGAGTGTGTTCGCACTTGTGGAAAATTATTCTGAGAGGTACCCCGCCCTGGGTAACATTTTGCCCTAGGTTGGAGTTATTTAATGCCAACTATGCGCATTTTCGGGCGAGAAAGGTTCACCCATCATACAGTTCACACTCGTCTCTGGTTTTTTGAACAGGGTAGAGGGTCATCCTTCCTTTCCTGTTTAGAATTCAATTCGAAAAATTCTCATTCTCTTCCACGCTCAGTAGACTCTCGCGACTTAGTCGCAGTATCACCTTGCTTGAGGTGAATTGATTAAAAATGTCTTGGTCCGGTTAACTCTAGATTCGATAAATGATAGATATAGATCTGAAGTAAACTAGTTTAGAGAAGGTCATCATTGGCGCCATTTTTAGTAGAGTCAAATAGGTACATTTAAAACCATTTTACACTAGACCTTACTAAAGGTACAAATAGATTCAGATTAAACTAGAGTAAAAACAAATACATTTAGATTCAATTTATATAAGAGTCAAATAGTCGTGTCCGGTTTATTCTAGCACCAAGAATGATGTACATAGGTTCTGTTTCCGATATATATATATATATATATATATATATATATATATATATAAGGTTCAACACCGAGCTAACGAGCTTGTATAAACGCTTGGTACAATATGGATTAGGAGAGATAGCAAAATTCCAATTGCTAAGTCCTATAAAAGATGAACAATTGTGTCAATCCAAGATCGACCAATTCTTACAACATATAGACGACGAACCAATTCATTTATAGTTGCTGTTTACGCAATAGTCAGAAAGCCACACACAGGTCCAGTTTCAGATATATTCTGGAAGGGCAAACATATCTTGTTTAAAATCAGAGTTGCGTATATATACTCGAATCAAGAAAGTTAAATATTAATCGGTTTACACTAATGTTATAAGGTTACACACTGGTTTACACAACAGTGAAAAAGTTGGATATAAATTCAGTTTATAGTCGAATGTACAAATTATTTATAATATTTATATGCAGTGTTTTTATCACAAGGTTTGGGTCTTCATCAGGAGTATGTACGCTTGTAAATCTCGTAAATAATGATGACTGCTCATCACAGAAATTCAAATAGAATCTAGAAAGTCATTCACAAGTCTCAGTTGTGTTATAGATTTAGACTCAGAAAGATTAAAACACACATGAAAAAAAAAACAAAAAAAACAGATTGAACTAGATTCGAAAAAAATACTAAATGATACATATTTATTTATTTTTTTTAAAGAGATTCACCGATTTTTTAAACGATTCCCATAGGGAACAGGAGTTAGATCCAACATAATTAAATAGAGTAAAATATTGATATAAATATATATATATATATATATATAGAGAGAGAGAGAGAGAGATAATATTAATTGCCCCCACACATATATATATATATATATATATATATATATATATATATATATATATATATATATATATATATATATATGAAATTCCAAGAGTATAGAATCCAGGGAGAACTCAATGTCCAGGACAGAGTAAGAATATAATAAATTTATTTTATTTATATATATATATATATATATATATATGTGTGTGTGTGTGTGTGTGTGTGTGTGTGTGTGTGTGTGTGTGTGTGTGTGTGTGTGTGTGTGTGTGTGTGTTTTTGTGTGTGTGTGTTTGTGTGTGCGTGGGAATTACAATTAATGAGATCCAAACAATTTACCTCATACAGATGATCATTTCGTCCATGAATGCAAATACATTCACTAAATGTATTTGCATTGATAAGTCCAGGAAAAAAAAAAACTTTCCCGCGGACGAAATGATCATTTGTATGAGGTCAATTGTGCGTTACATTAAAAAATATATTGAGCTCTCTTTTGTGGATCAGTTTTAATATTTTATAATGACAGCATTTACTTGGATTACTTACCCACGGATTTATATATATATATATATAAAAGTGAACATTCAGAGGCGACAGGCTGTTTCATGCTGGACACAATCATGAGGCTGACGATTGCGTCCAGCATGAGACAGCCTGTCGCCTCTGACTGTTGAATGTTCACTTTTATATTTAAATTTTCATACGTTCTATCTCAGATTCTGAGCACTTTATCCCATAAATATATACAACTTAAAACTATATATATATTGAATTTTTGAATTTGTAGATCTGATGAATTGGATCGTATTTACGATTCCAATGGAATGAATTATGACCATGGTATATTAGTGTTTAAGCCTTTTATTATATCTTACTCTTTCCTAGACATTGAGTTCTACCTGGATTCTTCCTCTTGAATTTTTATTCAAAAAAATATACATGTATGGGTATTTATATATTTTGCATATGTATGTATATTTTCCACTAATATTATATATATATATATATATATATATATATATATATATATATATATATATATATATATATATATGAATCCTCCAGAAATGGGTAATTAGCAGTATACACTGGGTTCTATAGCCTTGGATGGCAATTGGGTCTAGGAGAAGGACAACTCTAAATTCAAAACCTGCGGAGGGTCTGTTGGGGACCTTTTGGCACGTGGTGCACCAGGTCTCTGTATTCATCTCGTCAAAAGGTGTCGCTGGTTCGGCACAAAGCTTTCACCACTATAATCAAATCAAAATGTGCTGGTGTCTGGCTGTGTGTTCCTAGAAACTGAACTGCTTGACCCTCAGAATTCGAATATCACCATGTTTGTCTCTGGAGCAATGATTTACCCCTCCTTCGGTATGCAATATATCGTTTGGCTAGATTTTCTAATATTTTTGTAGGTTAAATTTTAAGGCCATCTAATTTCCAATAAAGACAGACAGTTTCTTTTTATTTTATGTTTAACTATTATGCTATATCAACGTGCATTCTTTTGTGTAGAAACGCGTCAGAGATGGTGTATTTTTATTATTGATTGTAACACTGAAAATGAAAGAAAACAAGCATCATCTGTATGCTGATAGTTTTATTATTATGTGAAAAAAAAGCGACTCAAAGACAAAAAAAAAATAATAATTTACTGAAAAGTTACTGTAAATTATCAGTTGTGTCAAAAACTGTTTTGAAAAGTTCTGCGTCATTGATCTCACACTGAACGATGCTCCACGGTCGGATAGAACAGTTGAGATGGATAGCGATTCAATGAAAACATTATTTGAGACTAATCAATTTTATCTGATGTGGTAGCTTGCCAACATAATTTGAATATCCTCATCAATATTTAAAAATCTTTCCGACTTTGCCTGAAATATCCTCTTAAAAATCGTGCGCAATATTTCATTTTCCGTTAATTAAACAAACAATATATATATATATATATATATATATATATATATATATATATATATGTATGTGTGTGTGTGTGTCGTTTATACCTTATATATTTTGATTCAAATATTTAAATAATTGCTCTGTTTATATAATAAACAGTACCAGCAACACTTACCGGCTTGAATATCCGAGAAATTTTATAAAAAATATGTCTTCCGACAGGCATTTAATCTTTATCACACGGGTGTCGTCTGTATAATAGAGGGAACAATCATATAGACTGACGTTCTATACAATTTAGCTATAGAGGAAGCGTCTGCTTACCAGTAATTCTACCATGCTAAGCAGACGCTTCGTATGTAGAAAAATGGTATAGCACGTCAGGCTATATGTTTGTTCCGTCTATGATACAGACGACGCGTGTCAGAGGACATACAGGACGGTAAATGTTATTAATAAAGTTTATTATAAACTGTACATTTACTTAAATATTTGTATCTATAGAAATAACTTATACACAATAAATATATCAAAACAATTATCGTACTAGCCCATTCCAATACATACATACATACATATATATATATATATATATATATATATATATATGCATGCACACATATATATGCTCATTTTTATACACACCCACATATATACATATACACACTCATATATATATATATATATATATATATATATATATATATATATATATATATATATATATATATATTATATATATATAGTTCGTCTGAAACGTGTGTGTGTATGAGTGTATGTATGCGTGAAGATGATGAGACAAAGTGGAAATTTATTAATGACGTTTTTATATATATATATATATATATATATATATATACACATATATATATCTGTATATATATATATATATAAATATATATATGCACATATATATATATATTTATGTATATACACACTATATACACACACACACTACACACACACACACACATATATATATATATATATATATACACACATATATAGATAGATAGATAGATAGATAGATAGATAGATAGATAGATAGATAGATAGATTTATTTATTTATTTATATATAGGAATAATTTTGGGTAATTGAATGACAAAATAGAAAGCTATCTTATGTGTTTATTTCTCTAAATGTATTTCAGTAAACTGTTAAAGTTCTTGAGAGTACAAAAACATGACATCATTTTTTCCAATTTTTTTAATAAAGTTATACATTTTGTAATTTCAATTACACAAAAGCAATATATATAAATATATATATATATATATATATATATATACAAATATATATATATATATACAAATATATATATATATATATAGATAGATAGATAGATAGATAGGTAGATAGATAGATAGATAGATAAACACTATTGCTTCACACTTACTCTTTTGCATCACACTTTCCCTTCTAGTCATCGAGTCACCAGTGTCAAACCGAGGTAGCTATTATGAAAATGAAAAGTGAAAAAAACAACTAAACAAGCAAACAAAGAAAGAAACTTCTTTTTAGATCAAATCCAATAAATCTGTCGAATATTACAGACAAAAAATAAAAAATAAAAAACAAAGTAAGAAAAGATTTTGTAAGTTGAAATTTCTCAAAGGAGTATGACGACAATGTATTAATGAAGCAAACTTTCGGGTGGGTGCTTGAAGACGGGGTTCGTGCGAGACTGTTTTGTCGTGTGGTAGCGCGCCAGAGATTATGAGAAATAACAAATTCGGAAAGTTCTATATCTTATGAGTTTAGTTGGAATAAAAAATAAATAGAAAACAACAACATTTCAACAGAGATTTGTCCAAGCTAATCTTAAATAGGCAGTAAAGAAACCGCTAAACAAATTCTAGCAGACACACGCACACATGCACACACGCATATATATATATATATATATATATATATATATATATATATATATATATATATATATACTGACCAAAGGTTTGAACCTCCCTCTGGATTTAATAATTAATAGGTTCCATGCTTTCTTTGGTTTAATTAACTCCGATTAAGCTAGGATGGTGAAACTACTAACCCCATTGGATCATGGTGTTTAAGCTCTTTAGAGTGTGTGGTGTGAGAGGGTGTGACCTAAAATTTAAAATCTATCAACTCTAAGATTACAATTTGCCAGCTAGATAAATTAGGAAAAAGAAGAAACATTTTAACGAAACTAAAAATATTCAAGCAATTTCCTAATAATAATAATAATAATAAGAAGAAGAATATCGTCTGTATGTGCCCAGATCTGAAGGAGGCAGAGGATTAATTCTACTACAGCTGTCTTACAAAACTAAAACAATCGGTTTTCAAAGAATCCTGGAAACTACAGAAGACTGTATGACAATCTGTATCAAAAACAGGAAAAAAAAGAAATTTTATTCAGTATTAAAGGAAGCCAACAAATTCAAAAGAGAATCTCACGAAAATGAAAAAGTGCAAATAAACTAAACTACGCCTACTGCAGATAATTCGCTGCCTGTACCAAACAAACTGATGTAGACAAGACCCTTACCCACCAGTGGTTACGTGTTCCAGGGTTAAAAGCTTAAACCGAGGATTTTATTTTCTGCACAGTACCAATGCTTTCTAACTAGAAATTACGAAGCACACATACTGAAAAATTATGTTGAAGCCTAATGCAAATTCTGTGATAAACATCCAGAAACAATTGACCCTCTTGTATCAGGTTGCATGGTGTATGCATCAACTGGATATAAAACTCGGCATGATAGATTGGGACAATATCTACACTGGAACATATGTAACTTTTGTGAGAAGGAAACTGTTAGAAATTGTTATGAACACCAACCAGAGCTGGTTAGAAAGATAGGACCTGTAACAATTGTAGGGTACTTTGTAATAAACCCCGACAAGTAAAGAATGTGATTTCTTACTGACATGGCAGTCCCAGCAGATTATAATCTATCTTTAAAGATCTTCAAAAAAATAATTATCAAAATACAATGATTTTCAAGTGGAAATCTCAAAAATGTGGCGCAGGAAAATATCAATAATTCCAGTTGTAGTTGGAGTCCTCTATTTGATTGGAAAAAGTCCCTATAGACACACTTCAGGGATTCCTGGTAACCAATGTCTTAATGGAATACAAAAAAATGTCACCCATAAGTACAGTCCATACATTAGGAACAGCCTTGTCTATGTGAAATGTGTGTCATTAGGTTTTATTTATTTATTTTTTTGACACAAATTATCAGTAGAAAATGTCATAAAGCCATTTCTAACCTTAGGTGTATGGCTGGCACCGGGAAGGAAATGTATGTACAACAAACATCCAAGGAAATAATAAAAAATAATACTTTTTTTGTTGTTGTTGTTGTTATTATTATTATTATTATTATTGAATATTTGATGAAATTCTAGAGTCAATGAAAGTCTTTCTTCTGCCCCGAAGTTTTGACAAAGATACGTAATCTTCAATTTTTTAGCAGCTCTTCAAAATCCAGGATGTGGGCTCAAACGTTTGGCCTATAATGTATGAAAAAATAACGTAGATATATAAATGTATATAAATAGATGTAAAATATAATAATATAGATATAATATAATTATAAAATGAAATACTAAAAAATTAAAAGCAAGTACCTAATAACATGTAGCTTTTCTCTTGAACTGGATGATGGCAGCAGTGTTATGAAATCTACAAGGGAGATGATCCATAGCAACCACAATATGTAACTTGTATTTGTTGTGTGTGGTTGAAGCGTCTTTAGTGATTATAATATCTATATGTTCAGCGGTAAAATGATATGACGATAACTTTATTATTTCCAATATTTATCTAGTTCCGAATGACCTTTTCTTTCCGTTTTTTGTCAAAAGGTCTGTTACTATGCCATCTTCGACTGCTTTTCAAACTTTTGAAGATTATTTTAATTAATGTTACTTAGTGAAATTGTCTAGTATCTGCCGGAGTATCTGTTGGTGATATTTTTAAGTTTGTATTGTATACACACGCAGAACTTGGCATTCTGTGCTTATAGCTGACTGCTTATTTTGGTGTATTCTACGGCAGTGCTACTCACACTGGGGGTAAGATGACCGTTGCCGGTACGCGAACCATCAGCTACCGGTATCGGTGTCCAGGTAATGCTAAGGAATCATTTGTAAAGATTAAGGTTATATAATTTTAGTTTTTATATTCATAAACTGCTTATTTTTTATTACTTTTTATGTGTTTTGATATTAAATTATTTTTTGCAAAATAAATGGAAGATAAAATAATAGTCAACTTTTATTATTATATTATATTATATATATATATATATATATATATATATATATATATATATATATATATATGTGTGTGTGTGTGTGTGTGTGTATATATATATATATATAGTTTCCGGTATAAATTAATATGCACACATTAATGGAAACGAAATATTACAGGAACGTGACACATTGAAAAAAAACAAAATACCGTTCCGCCATATCAGATACTTTGAGAAGCCCTGTTCTACAGAATATTAACATTTTGTATGTTTTTTTTTATGTCGAAATCAAGTTTAATTATATTTGTGTCTATCGGTAAATATAGTTCGTTTATAATTAAGTGTATAGTAATATATTGGTCGTTTAAAATTAAGTTTATCATTAAGTCTCTAATTATATATTAGTTGTTTGTACTTGAAGATATAGATGGATATTGTTCGTTTACACTTCAGTTGATACATGTATATATTAACCTATTATACTTGCGTCTATAGGTAAATCTTTATATTTTATAGAAAGTTTTAAATATACATAAACTATAACTGATGCCACTTTGTTGATAGTTGATTTAGAAGAAAAATGAAAATAACAACTAATTAAACATGTCTAGACCATGAAAACAACGGGAAAGACAAAGAGCAGTTGTAAGATGACGACATACATACTTGTTGGCGTAATGGTTTAAGAACTTATAATTGAGTCGTGAGTTCGATCCTCACTGGGTATCACATATTTTCGGTCTTGTGCTACTTCTAAGCTACGCTTAGAAAATCACCATACTTGTCGGAAAAATTAACTGCCGTAAATGAGTTACACATGACGAACTTTCAAACCAAGTAGATATGAAAATTGAACTATTTAGTATTAAAAAACAAAAAAACAAAACAGAAGACTGTAACTTTGGCAGAGAATTCCGACGACATACAGTTGTAGGTATGACGTTAAAATACATTCGCATCATGGCTAAGACGATAAAATACATTCAACAGCAAGGCCTCTGATCAGGAGATTTTAACTAGTGTGGAAGCACGTCTTAATTGCTGAGTTCCCAGGTCCAACCAGACCCGGGCTGGTAGCACCTGTTAGGGTCAAAACTATGGGCACACAGTTAACCCCCAAGTTGGGGTCCAAACATTACGAAAGTTTAAAAATAGGTTTTAATACCAGCAATACAATACAATGAATTAAAAAAATATATTTCCAGCAATGAATTTTTGAAGAAAAATTTATTACCAGAAATAAATTTTTTGAAGAAAAAATAATTACCAGCAATAATTTTTTTTACTAGTAAATGTCAACCTCTCTCTAATTGCTGATTAGTAAATAAATGGGCCAATAAAATGACATCCTTTTACTTTCCTTTGCATGAGTGTGACCGTCAATTGGGAAAATTCATAATCCAATATATTTGATTTTAGAAATACGACATATTTCCAACAACCTGTGTAGGTGATTATAAGCAGGAGATTATTTTTTCTAGTAATCCATAACGCTAAATTATGCTCCTCTATTTATGTACACAATATCACAAGAAGGGATGACCCTTAAATTATGATTTCTATTTTGCTCACAGATTAATTCAGAATCCAAATAACCTCTAATTTGAAAACCTTGAACTGCTTTTCATAAAAAAACAACAATTATGAACCCATATATATATATATATATTTATATAATGGCACATCTTCCACTTGTATATTCCCTTTGACGCTTGAAATGTCATGTCCTGCCATCTATTACGGTTTCGCTCGTATAGCGGCAAAACTTCCTCAGTAGTTGAAACGATTCAAACAAATAGACCAAAAAATCAATAAGCTTGATCAAAGCTTGGGATAAAACCTCTTAGGTTTGCAGATATGGACATGAATAATCATGAGGATATATTTTATATCCATACAAGTTTATTCGTGTCGGCGATAAGTTTCACTCCATCTTTTCATAATTTGTATCAGGTGTTCTTTTATTTCTCCCGATCTACAACTCTCATCTCTCTTTCTCCTTCGTCTTCATTTCAAAATATACCAGCTCAGGTGTCACGCTTTCATCTCATAGAAAGATAGACTATCACATCCATAGTACTATAGTGAAATCCATACTCAGAAATGTGTCTCCCACGAGCGATTTTCATCCAGTCCAAGTTAAGATGAGTAAATACTAAGAGGTATTTAATCTCGCAAGCGACTCCTGTTCAAATGGATCTTAATCCTCCTCCGCTAGTCATAGAATTGTAAGCCTGTACCAGAATATATATGTGTGTTTGCGTGTTTATATATGAAGAAAGAGAAAAGCAACATTTCGTCCTTTGATGGACTTTTTTAAGGCAACTATATAAGGATTTACAGATACAAATATTTATAGACATAACTGAAAATGTCGATAGTTTTTCAGAACTTTGAAACTTGAAAACGAGCATAAATATATATCAAGTTAACTGACAGTCAAAGTAAATTATAGAGGGTGCTAAGTGATGTAATTTAATAACTAATAAACGAAAGTAAGTAAATGTTGTTATTGTTGAAATTGTTTTATAATACAATTATTATTTATATTATTTTAGTTTGAGGCCAATTTACATACCAGGTGTAAGAGCAAGATTGCCTAAATTGTGTAACAGCAAAATTGTCCGATAACTAGATTAAGCTTTTAACCGTTGTATCTTAAAAATGATTAAAGATATCTTTTTACAAAACTAATGGACTCTGAACGATAAAATATCTATTTAGCTCTAAGTTGAAATGATGATCCCTGTTGCTGCTGTGAAGGACAGAATGATCTTTTTCATCTCACCATTGCTCAGTTGGGAAGACATAGTGAAGCTGACACAAAATGATTTTAACCTGTTCCATTTTTAGCTGAATAATTCAAAGGGTTTTTCAGTGATTCTTACTATAAATCATATCAAGATGGCTAAACGACTTATCTGAAAAGCTGGAAAAAATTCAATTAGTTTAGTGTTTTTTATTTTAGATATTAAACATTTATGGGATGGACAATTATCCTACGCTGTTACCCGATTTGAACAATTTTGCTGTTATAGCCGGTATATTTTAAATGATTGATGGTTTGAATTTTAAAGTTCACTTTCAATTTAATATATATATATATATATATATATATATATATATATATATATATATATATATATATATATATATATATACATGACATGTATTTTGGCCTGGGAAAGTGGTATTTCTTTTAGGAAAGGAGAAATTTTAAAAAATGCCGACGTGCAAATATTTATTTTGGTAAAATTCAAGTGAGGCACTTTCAAGAATTCTCCTCTAAGTTACTGTCCCTTTCAGTGTGACTAAATTCTTTAAATCGAAGTTGTGGTTGAACTTATTTCTATGTATGACTAATGCATTTGTTAAACTGTTGTGTATAAAGTACTTTTATGTTCATTGACACTTACATTTTGCTCACATTTTCCATTTTTGTTTATATATATATATATATATATATATATATATATATATATATATATATATATAATGGACAAGCTCCGACAATTTATTTAAGCTGACATTTTATGTTTTAACGTTGTTATTTATAGATACAAGTATTTAAGCAAATGCTCTGTTTATGATAAACAGTATTAAATAACATTTACCGACTGAATGTCCGAGAAATTTTCATAGAAAATATTCATAGAAAATATCCTGTCAAAGAACGAATATTTTCTATGAAAATTTCTCAGACATTCAGGCCGGTAAATGTTATTTAATACTGTTTATCATAAACAGAGCATTTGCTTAAATACTTGTATCTATAAATAAAACGTTAAACATAAAATGTCTTTATATATATATATATATATATATATATATATATATATATATATATATATATATATATATATATATATATATATATATATATGTACCGATAAATTTGTTATGTTGGTGCCATTACACATGCGCACGAACTAGGCATGATGGAAATTTTAAATTTTATTTTTTTGTATACAACTGAGCCGATTTCACTAGATTATATAGCAAAAAAAAAAAAAATTAATTAAAAATTCCCAGAATCCCTTCTTTTCGCGCCAATTTAAAAAAATTTAGTTCCATAAAGTCGTAAAATCATATATCTTTATCGCATATATACAGGGTGCGGTGGGTAATTTGTCGCCATTTTATAGTCTGAATTTCGCGCATGCGCGTTGTTTGTTTTTGCTTTTGCCGACGCCACGGTATAGTTGGTTCATTTGGGCACTGTATGTGAGAAAAGGGCACTATGACTCAATTCACTCAGCCAAAAATTGGAAAATGGCTTGCTGTGCAACAATACTAACATTTCAGAGTATTTGTGTGTCAATGTAAAGAGAGTACAGGAGATTCAGACATAGTTGGATGAGTCTAATGGTGATTACGAAGGTTTTTGGAGTGGTCACTCGTGATAGTAGTGTTTTGTCTCTATTCATCTCTCCAGATAGCATCAGACTCAACACGGAGGCCTACATCAAGTGTCTTGAGGAAGTACTGAAGCCCTAGGTCAAAACTTTGTCTGTTGGTATACCCTATGTCTGGAAGCAGGACTCTGCGCCATGCCACACAAGTAGGAGAACCCAGTCATAGCTTTCAGACAATTACTGGGTTCACATTACGTCTTAGATCTGACCACCTAACTCCACAGACTGCAACCTCCTTGATTAGTGTGTGGGGCACAGTCGAGTGGAAGATCAACAAAACTCCTTGTAACACCAAAGATGAACTGTAGGCAAGGGTCATGGTAGCATTCTCCAACTTAAACATGGAGACCGTCCAGAAGAGTTGCAGGAAATTCTCAAATTGTCTGTACGCCGTGTTTAAAGAAAATGGCGACATTGTTGAATAAATTTACTCTCTAGTTTTTCAAGATATTTTTGTGAAATGTCAGTGTTATTTTCATTTTTATGTAAGTTAGACGACAATATAATCATCAAACCCTATATATATATATATATATATATATATATATATATATATATATATATATATATATATATATATATATTAATAGAAATGTTATAAGTATATGAAACTATACTCGCTCGGAAAAACCTTCGGTATCTTGATTTGCAAATAAACAAGGGAAAAAGGTATAAAAAAAAGAAAGAAACAAGAACATGTACGTTAGCCGAAAATAATCATCTACCGTGCAAGTCCAAGGCCCAAAGAAAAAAACCCGATTTGAATACGCAAAATAACTAAATAAAGTGTTCAGTATAGTGAGTAGAGCAGACTTAGTTAGAGAGGTCGAGAATAGGTTACCTGCATGTCCGACTGTGCGTAAGACGACTCGCCACTTAAAGGCTTGACTGTAAATGACAAATATTTACCTGAGAAACCAAGTAAATACTTTTTAGACTGAGATATAAAAGGCCAGTAATTACTTAGGCCAAACGAAGTAAAATGCTCTTAAATTAATATACAAATCACCAGTATCGTTCTATCCACGAACCTACTAAATAATTAACGACTAACATATAAACGAAGAGATATTAACTATTCCTGGTAAGTATTCAAATTCTTATAAATTCTTACATAATGGACTAAATGATTACCAAACTATGTAAATGTTTACAGACTCAAATATAAACGACTAGTACTTATATATCGGCGAACAAATAGCAATATTCCAAGCGTAGCTTAGATGTTCGAAGATGGCGGAATTATGGGGCACCCAGTGAGAATCAAACTCACTACTACAGATGTAATTGTTCTAGCTTGCAAACCATTACACCCCCTCGAGGTGCCCTATCAGTGAACACATAAATATATGCAGATTTAGATAAAAACGACTATTTTTATCTCCCGCCAAACAAAGAAAATGCTTACAATTCACATATAATATACATGGACGTAGCAAAGAGAGAATTACGGCCACAACACGTTGAAACACCACTCCCCGTACAATCTTTGAAGTGAAGCATCCTCGGGCCTTGTCAGTATCTAGATGGGTATTATCAGGTGCTGTAAGGTCAGATTTGCGTTTAGTGTAATGGATAATGGCTCGGAATTGTTAATAGGAGAGCCGGTTTCCAATTCCTGTTGGCTTTATTATTCACTTACGCGCAAATATCCTTGCGGAAGGCATGAATCCACCTCCTCCCATAGCTATGGGTTAATTTGTAAGACTTGTATCATTAAAACCATTATTATCTCAAAAAATAGCGTACACAATATTTACATTTTGGCATAGAGGTTGATATACCACTAAATAAAAACAATCATCCACGCTCCCCCAGCTATGGGTTATTTTTTTAATCGAGTTCATACCAAGCAAGTAATTGGGAACAGTTATAAAACAGACATTAATAAGGAGCAAGGAAGGGGAACAATTGACGAATAACAGTTGGACAGTAGATAGCGATAAATTTGAATTTTTTGCCATCGGGAAGGTCGGTGATGAAAAATAAAAACAAGTGAGGAACGAGAATAGATTCATGCGAAACAACTGCGTTAGTACAAAAGGATCTAGAAGAGTGGCCGTTCAGGATGACTTTCATTACACGATTTGATGAACAAAACTTTATCTGGAGGCACCGTAATTTTTCAACTTGTGAAGAAGACCTGTATGCCTAGTCCAATCAATAAATCATTATTATCCATAACAATAAATTCTTGAATCCAAAAAATATTTTGGCCGTCAATCAATCAAAAAAGGAAAGTGAGCTTTGGTTTTAAAGGTCTGAATTTGTGTTCTAATAGATAGAACTGAAACATAGAAGTAGTGATAATTCTGCGACGCTAGATCTGTGAGCAGTGGGCTGTAGGATGGGAAATAATTCATCACCCACAAGGCCGCGTCAACGTTTGAACTTTTTTAATGTTAGAAAGTGAGGATTGATCAGCTATTCTTAAAGAACATATGTTTAACGATATGGACATTCATATATATCTAAGTTTGATGTCATGGCAATGAACCCTAAATTGTGTTGGCAGCTTCAAGCGACCGGTTAAATAAATACAAACCTAAGCACAAAACTCTACTACGATTCCAAAGAATATTTTTTTATCTTCTGTTTCTACGCCTCCTGCTTTTTTCTCTCTACAATTTGCCTACTTTTCATGTTTTCTCCTAATAGTTGCACTTTTAAAATTGGCTTCTACATTTCAGATATTACTTTTTCTTTCTTCTTTTCCCAAAGTTTTGTATCTCTTCTACAATTTTAAGACTTCTTCTTCTTCTTCTTCTTCTTCTTCTTCTTCTTCTTCTTCTTCTTCTTCTTCTTCTATGATGTTTTTATCTTCTACAATTTAAAAGATTTTCTCTTTCTACATTTCCTTCTTTTTCTTTTTTCTTCTTCTTTCTCTTCCTCTTCTTTTTCTTCAACGTTGTTATTCATCTACAATTTCAATGACTTCTCCCACTACTACTGCTACTACTACTAATACAACTACTAATTGGCTTTTACATTCAAATATTTCTTTTTTCTTTCTACTTCTTTTTCCAAGGTGTGTTATTCCTCTTCTACAATTTTAAGAGTTTTTCTTCTTCTTCTTCTTCTTCTTCTTCTTCTTCTTCTTCTTCTTCTTCAATGACGTTTTTATCTTCTGCAATTTCAAAGATTTTCTCTTTCTACTTCCTTCTTCCTTTACTTCTCCTTCAATGACGTTTTTATCTTCTACAATTTCAAAGAGTTTCTCTTTCTCCTTCTTTCTTTCTTTTCTTCTTCTTGAATGATGTTTTTCATCTACTATTTCAAAGACCCATTCTCACACTACTACTACTGCTACCACTACTAATACAACTACATCTATAACTATTATTACTGTTTCAAAGTGTTTTTCTTCCTCATCTACAGTTCCCAAAACTTCTTTTCTCCACCCGCTTCCTGTCCTTCGTCTTTTTCTACATTTTGGGCAAAAAAATGTCGCATTTGATGTATTCTGAACATGAAGAGGACTTGATAGTTAAACACAGATATTTAACTTGCGCTACAAATAATTCTAGATATCTGCTTCGTGAATTTCGGTGTCTTTGAACGGTCTTTCATATTACAGACCCGAGCATGTAATCGAAATTCTTCTTGCCCAAGATGAAGGCATTGCAGTGTTGCCTATTCATTTGGTGGGAGAGATATACGGTGCAAATAATGGTTCTCAATTACATATGCGCACTCATTTACCCAACACCACACACAACCGATCACTTAGATGCAGACACACAGAGGAGATGCACGTAAAGAAAGTTAGACACACAAATGAAAGAGACACACGCATGGGGAAAAAGGACAGCCACAAATGAAACAAAAAAAAAAGTACATAAGCGAATATACGAACACTTGCTGCAAATAGGCAATGTAACTGAAATACATAAATACACAATATTGTATAGTTTAGGACGGCTTTCTGATTTTGCCACGAGATTTAAATATCCGTAAATGTAAGCAGGCAGTGAAATTAATTCAGTCCGGTAATCTCTATCAATCTCTATACCCTCACACATACATACATACATACATACACACACACATACACACACACACATATATATATATATATATATATATATATATATATATATATATGTGAATAATGTATTTGGAGAGCAATCCTTTTTTATACATGTTTAATTAACAACAAATAACAAGGTAGTACTGTTAAGATTTGATTTAATTTTTCTTTTTAATAATTGTCTTCTTTCTGGACATAAATTATGTATAAATTGTCCAAATGTTTTGTATGTCCGAGCGCTTTCGTCTTCCTGTCTCTGTCTGTCTGTCTCTTTTTTCTTTCTTTCTTTCTCTCTCTCTCTTTATATATATATATATATATATATATATATATATATATATATATATATATATATATATAAAGCAAATATATAGATATAGATCCGATAGTATGAAGAAAAATATACGGAAAAACAAACAAAAATCCTAATATGCAACTATGCTGTTTTAATGTTAATATAATGTCAACGTCGGACGTTTCGGTCTTACTCTTATGTCCATCGTCTTTTCATGTTGAATTGAATATAGTCTAATGTTAATTATGTTTTATGAATACGTCCTGAAGATGGTCTACTAGACTGAAACGTCCGACGTTGACATTATATTAACATTAAAACAGCATAATTGCATATTAGGATTTTGTTTGTTTTTCTGTATATTTTTCATATATATATATATATATATATATATATATATATATATATATATATATATATATAATAAATACAAATGTATCGAGTTAGATATTGTTAATATCGATCATTTTTATCTCAGTATATGTCATATATCTATGTTCTTATCTATGTTTATCTATTTTAAACTATCGCTGTATCTATATAACTATTTTCACGTTTAGGTTATCTATCTATCTATCTATCTATCTATCTATCTATCTATCTATCTATCTATCTATGTTTATTCATATCTATCTATCCATCTATTTTCATAGATACAAGTTCTGTTATTTAACCCGTAACGTGGGTAGTCTATAAACAGATAACTGTTGGTTGGTTGATTTTGTTTAGCGACATATCAAATTCTATGGACTATTTAATTACGAAATTTAAATATTTTGGACGATATTATGGCGTCAACAAAATTTTTGAATTCAGTTGTATGCCTTCAACTACTGATAAAATGTATTCTTGGTCATTTTGATATAATTTTGTATTGGTTATATTTTTTATATAAAATATATATTACTGCGATTTTTACTACAAAAATGTATTTTTATACTATCGTAGTGTTTTGTTTCGGTTTGAGGGTTCACTATTTGCCCCTAGGTGGGGCCCAAACAGTGGCTACCACCCCCGGGTCAGGATATACCGGGGAACAACAGCAATTAAGATATAACAGACAATAGAAAATGTAACACAAAGATCCGAGGATTACTCGGAGAAAATGACGGATACTGAGGAAAATATGGACTGAACATGTGAGTAACAAGTAAGTTCAAAAGAAAATAGGAACAAGACAGGGAGGCTTACTTATAAAAGTACATATTTATTTACGCTTATACATGCGAGTGAGATGGTGTTGCACACACACACATATATGCATAAATACACACACAAACACAAACATATCTATCTACGTATCTATCTATCTATCTATCTATCTATCTATATATATATATATATATATATATATATATGTAGGCAAAGAAAGAGAGATAATGAGAGCAACTATATAAAAATATAAATCCATCAACTAAACAATAAGTAGACAAAATATATTTCTGCCATCCATTTTTGTATATATATAAAAATTCTTACTTGAAATTTTGAACTTATCTTCGCTTTCGCACGTTCCGATACTGTACAACCGTCAATAAATAGCACATTCTTAAAAATCATTTTTCTTTCTACAAACAATTATTTCGTCTGCAAGTTTTAACTTTAAAGGAAACAAAATACAGCCTGATGATGAAGATATGCATCTTCGAAAGTACTTGCTTAACTTTAAAAAATATACACTAGAAACATCTGACAACAGTTTTATAAATGAGGATCACATCATTCAATGGATTAACAGTATTTTAATGCATACATTATGTTCTACTAGCGAAGTGATTTCGCCATTAATCACATTAATATTGGTGATTGATTCTATGCATGATTATTTCTTTATATATATATATATATATATATATATATATATATATATATATATAGATAGATAGATAGATAGATAGATAACTAGACTCGTTTTCGAAAAACCCTCGAATTTTTGATTTGCTAATCAAATCAATCTCGAGGGAAAAAGGTTTTAAAAAAGAAAGAGCTACAAACATGAACTTCTGCCGACAAAAAATCGCACAGATGCAGGTCTGAAGCTCAAAGAAAAACACCGATACGAGTAACAACTAACTAACAAAAGAGCTCAATACAACCGTAGAGCAGACCTAGATACACCTAGTGAGCCAGACAAACCTACCTAGGTTTCACCTAAACGGATCGTCAGGGAAAGTTTGGCTACTTGTAATTGTAGAAACAAAAACATCTGTCCATTGCAGGGAAAATGCCAGCAAGAATGCGTGGTGTATCAAGTGAAAATTTACAAAAATACTGAGGATACCCACCCTAAAACATACATAGGTGCTACTCAGGATAAATTTGAAAAAAGATATTATAACCACACGAGTAGTTTTAAGAACGCAAAAATTAAACATAGTACCACGCTATCTACCTACGTATGGAAAACCAAACAAGATAATATAGACCCCATCCTTAAATGGGAAATATTAAAAAAATGCCCAAAATATAAAGCAGGCCATAAATTTTGCAAATTATGTGCTGAGGAGAAATTAGCCATAGCTTTATATGATCAACCTAACCAGCTATTAAACTCTAAAACTGAAATTCTTAATGTATGTAGACATAAAAAATCTTGGCTACTAAATTAGACGTTTTCCCGTTATTGACTTTCCACTGAGGATTTTTTTTCTTGTTGAATAAATATTTACCCCCCACCACCACCACTTAGTTTTTTTGTTTTTTTTTTATCACGTGGTAGGATTTTAGCTATCACCTATAAATATGTGTTTCTCTTTGCCTCGTTAGCCAAACTTTCCCTGACGATCCGTTTAGAGCCAAACTTTCCTTGTCTGGCTCACTAGGTGTATATATATATATATATATATATATATATATATATATATATATATATATATATATATATATGAAGGAACAGTTGAAATTCATAGGGTAGTGTATGAGAAAGGACTCCTTGGAATATTTGATAGTCACAGGATATAAGGAGGAAAAAAGCAAGACTGAAAAACAGGGAGCGACTAATAAGATTATGTAAATGGCTGGCAGGTTAGAGACAAGGGACTATGAACAAATTGCTTATTTTTTTTTTTTTTATGCTAATCTGAATCCACCGGGAGGATACAACTACAAGAGTAAGGACGTTATGGAGAGACACGATCGCAGATATTCTGAAAGGGCATGGAAGATTAGTGATGATAAACAAGACAAATCATTGTCTATCAAATGGTTAAAATCGGTGACGTCATCGTTATATTATGTGTACGTTCAACTTTGAACTAAGCGGCCATGGACTTCCTGATACCTTTGTTAACGAGCATCGCTCTTGCATATCTTTTTGCATACATTTGGCGAGTCTTGAAAGTGACTTTCTCCTCTTGCACTCTTACCTACTTTTGCCGAGCGGCGTCAGACGTACAATTTTTTTCACAAAACTCATATAAGTACCTTGCAGGTGTGTCAAGAAAGGCATTCACATAGTCGGCATGAGACAGCCGATTTTCATATGATCTTTGATGACTAGCAAATCCGGCGTATTTGAGAACAATCTTCCATGCGGACGTTAGATACAAGCTCAGATTGAATATTTGTCTTAAATCGAGTGTATATCGCCTTTCTGAAAATTAATTTTCAACTTCAAAAGTATCAACCCTTTTGACCTGAAACATTTTCTACAATTCAAACCTATTATCTTTTTTTTTGTCACCAGCCTTTGGCACTAATTAAAAGAATTTTCAAGTTTTCTTTAACAACGTCCTTGAGATATTTCTTTGATTTATATTTGGAGAGCATACCAAGATCAGGCTTTCCGTAAAGCGGATGCTTAAACAATATATCACGTTCTTACACACACAGACACACACACACACACACACATCTATCTATCTATCTATCTATCTATCTATCCATCTATCTATGAGTGTATGTGTGTGTGCAAACATATATATTTCATTATTTATACCTGTACACACACACACACACACACACACACATATATATATATCCTCATATATACAATCACACGCACACACCCATCTATCTATCTATGTGTGTATATGTGTGTGTGCAAACATATACATATTTCATTATTTATACCTTTACACACACACACACAAACATATATATATATATATATATATATCCGCATATATATACTCACACGCACACACACACATCTATCTACCTACCTATCTATCTATATATATATATATGTATGTGTGTATGCAAACATACATATTTCATTATACCTGTACATACATACATATCCTCTTATATGCACACACACACACACACACACACACACACACACACACACATATATATATATATATATATATATATATATATATATATATATATATGAGTAATATTTTATTAGTATGTGGTGTGTGAAAGTTTGTTTCATTGATTTTGTTCAAGCATGAAATAGATTGTCGCCACTTGATGTTCACATCAGAGTCCACACATTTTATAATTCCTCACGCCCTTTCACTGACTTTGATTACTTTTATATCATAGCAGAACTTGAAACTATATTTTATAATATTTATTGGCTGCAACACCAAAATTGTTCAAATTGTGTAGCATCATGAGATAATTGTTCACATCACAAAATGCTCAATATCTAAAGAACCACTAAATTAATTGTGTTACTTTTTTTCCCTGATTTTCGGATAAGACGTTTAACCATCTTGATATGATTTATAGTAAGAATCACTGAAAAACCCTTTGAGTTATTCAGCTAAAAAGAGAACAGGTTAAAATTATTTAGTGCCAGTACCACTGTGTTCTCATCTGTGCAATGATGAAACGAAAATAATCATTCTGGGCAAGAGTAATGGTGCCAACATTCATATATGGCTTCCATATTCAAAGTTCATTCAAGAAGCGTCAAGAGAACGGTGAATAAGTTTAAAAATGAGGGAACATTAGATAGAAAAACTGGACCAAGATGTCACGGCAGCAAGAGGGCCCAACATTTCACCTTAGAGCTAAATACTTTCTTATTGTAGAGTCTAATATTGTTATAAAAACCTCGTAGAATTCCAGTAATATATCTTTAATCATTTCTGTGATACAGTGGTTCAAACTTAATATATCAATTGAACAATTTTGCTGTTATACTATATATATATATATATATATATATATATATATATATATATATATATATATTTGTGTATGTATGTTTGTATAATGTATGTGTGAGTGTGTGTGTGCATGTGTGTGTATTGTCGAACAAATTGCAAGTGAGGTAGAAAAAGAAAGAAAGTGTATATCTAAGTGAGTAAAATCGAATATGTGCAATGGGTCCACAAGACATCAATTAATCGAACGACTTTTGTCCGCTGCTTGTGTCACCTTTCACCGTCTGCTTTCACCTCGATTGCCGTTCATTTCAGAGTTACCGCCCCTTCGTTCCCTCGCTAAATATCCACATCGCCGAACGACGAATTTAAGACCCCACTTTGAACCTCTTTAACAACTCTCCATAAAAATAATCTCGTTACTGCTATTCACAAAACTAGTCACATGATTGCTTCATGTGACTTGGCTTGATAAATTTCAATGTGCTTTCATCTTCTCAACTCTGGAGCTGAGAACTAGACATTTGCTCCTACGAATGCCGGGAACGAACCAAATTCAATGAAAAGCTAAAAGAATTTACCGCCTGTATGGATATTATTATCAATTTTAACAGCCCGAGAATATAGCTCGCTTTTTAAGTTGCTTTGAGCTGAGATTCAAGGAAAAAAAAAGAAAAGAAAAAAATGATGCTTCTAACATTTGAAAGTAACATAATTTATTAGTTACATTATTCGAACTGTTATTCTCATCTTCATTGTCATATTCACAAATATTCGGCCGCTGTACGCTCCGGCCTTCTTCAAGTGATTGGAATTTCGAACCGAATAGATACATGGCCGAGTAGATAAAAGTGTTGGTCAGATCCAGTGACAATGTGTTGTGAGTTCAATACCAGGCTACCGCAGTGGTGAAACAAAATTTGTAGAGTTAAGTTAAAAAGGAAATAACTGAAACATCCGGAAGAGTTATGGTACATGGAACTAGAACAATCTACTCCAGAAATTCCAATAACCCGAAGAAGGCCGGAGCGTACAACGGCCGAAATGATGTGAATATGGCAATGAAGATGAGGATAACAGCCAGAATAATGTAAATAATGAAAGTAATCATAATAACACATCTGGGAGATGTTCGAAATTCTAATCACCTGATAAAGGTCGGAGCGTACAATGGCCGAAACGTTGTGAATATGGCAATGACGATGAGGACAACAGTCAGAATGATGAAAATAATGTAAATAATCATAATACTTCATATCAGATATATAGACAGATATAATTTATTAGTGCTGGAACGCTCGTATGTGACCGTTTTATAATAGTTTGGCACAGGTAAAAAGGAGATTTAGATTAAGGCCAACATGAGATCAATTAAGGCCAACACGAGATTTGAGTCTCAAAAACATACTTGAAATGATTTTCGCCCTCGCTGAAGACACGTGTTTATGAATGTATACCATTCATTTGCTAACGATTTTCCACTTCTTGCTCTTATATATCCTGTGAGTTTCATGGTCCATTTATCAAGTAGGTTACTTCTTGAGGGTCCCAGTCTGCGAAAGAAGAGGGGGAGAGGAGGAGCCCAGCATGCGGCACCTTTGGAAAGTGCCTTAAAACCATACCACGAGATGAACCAAGCCTTCTGAGTGAAACTGGTTAGACCATAGCTGTGCTAGCACGAAGTCGCAAGTCATGGGATATATGAGTGTTGAACAAAAACAAAATGCTCTTGGGCTAGCGTCCACAATAGGGATTAGTTAACCCGCCCTTCTAATCGGATAATCTAGAATACGAAAGGCCAGCTATTACTATTATTATTATTGTTATTATTATTATTAATGTTGTTGTTGTTATTATTATTATATCGAAAACCAGCGGAGACACACAAAAATAATCTATATTTCATTCAAGCATGAAACAGACTGTTGCCACTCGCTTTTGATAAAATACCCACGCTCTATCACGATAGCGATCAATTTTACATACAGACGTATATATATATATATATATATATATATATATATATATAAAAAAAAATGGATGGCAGAAATACATTTTGTATATTTTTTGCTTACTTGATGTATATATATTTTTATTTAGTTGCTATCTGTCTTTCTCTCTCTCTTTTTCTCTCTCTCTGTACATATGTAAATATATATACATGTGTTTGTGTATGTATTTTATTTATTTGAGATATATATATATATATATATATATATATATATATATATATATATACACATTTTTATAACTTTAAACGTTATTTTTAGTGTATACTAAACACTATATTTATCTATGTTCGTTTACTGGCTTAGACTTCTTGAATATTCTGGTCGGTAAATAAACAACGACTACTGACTTATGAGTATCCACTATAATTAACGTTTAAAGGGATATTTATATATATATATATATATATATATATATATATATATATATATATATTCATTTGACGTATGAGGGCCAAGCAGATCAGTTTCCAGGAAACCGACAGCCTGGCACCGGCACATGAGATTCGATTATAGTGGTGAAGGCTTCGTGCAGGACCATCCACACTTTTTGAAGGGCCGAATACAGAGACCTGGTGCACTAAGTGCCATAAGAACCCAAACAACCCTCCGCAGGTTTTGAATTCAGAGTTGTCCTTCTCCTAGACCAGTTGCCATCCGAGGCTATAGAACCCAGTCTGTCCTGCTG
>CAHIKZ030005460.1:225000-330000 GCA_903632075.3 Acanthosepion pharaonis | reverse complement strand
CACTTATATATGTATAGGGCAGCATTTTTATTGGAAGAAATGTCTCTCAAACGCCTTCTTTGTATGAATTTCGGATTACTTCTCCTCTCATCGGCACCATTTTATGTCTGGGGTTACTAAGCTAAGAGATTTCGTAAAATCAAGCAAATCATCGGTAAATTATAAAAGAAAGCTTTGAAAAATAATGATCGGCTCTGAACTAAAAGGACATGGCGTCAGTAGCTAGCTAGCTCGCTGGATGGATAGAAAGAGAATGAAAAGAAGGTTGAGAGTGTACGTGTGTGTTTCTTGGATGGTTAGGTTTAATTAATACAAAATGGCGTATAGGGAAAAGGACAATTTCCTCGCTTTCATACCTAAAGTGAAACAGTAGAATATCACGGACAGTAGAATATTTTAAGGAGAATATGGATTATTAAAAGACAATTGATAAAAATAAGACATAATAGGTTAATTTTGTGGGAGTACTATAATTGAAAGAAGTCAATGTAGGCTTAGGGAATTTCAAAATTCACAGGGCGTAGCAAATATATTAGGAAGACAGCAAATAACCATTTTTACAATTTTGAACAAACGATTGATTCGTTTTCAACGGCTTATCAACACATTGCTGCTTATTTAAAGCCATAAAATATTTTTGAATTGTAAGATATTTTTTTAGATAATAATGGTTGAGCAATACAATTTTTACTAACTAAACCATAGCTTAGGTGAAAAGGTGGATTCATATATTATTTTTGAATATAAGGGACCCGGCGCGAATTGAAACTTGATTGTCTGGTTAAAATTTATGAGCCATTGTTCTTTACCACACCCGCACATCAAAGGTTACAGCATCCTGGTATCCCCAAACTGTCACCTTTCTACGTAGATTAGGGGACAATTGAAAGGTCAGAGAGAATAACTGAAATTTGGGAGTAATACTAAGGAATACAGGTTTAAAGAATTTAAATCTCACAGGATATATCAAATATATAAGGGAAACAGTAAATAACTTATTTCACAATTTTGAATAACCCATTGATTGTTTCATTTTCAATAGCTTATCAACCCATTTCTTGTTATTTAAAGATTATAAGTTATTTAGATTATAAGAAATTTTTATTAGATAATAATATTTTAGTGAGTAATGGATAGTGGCTAGGACTGAGGAATCGGAGAGCCGAGATCGAATTCCAGTCGAATCCATTACATTCATTTACGTGCTAATACCCTTGGGAAAGGTATGAATCCTCTTCTTCTCTCCCCACCCTACCAGCTATTATATATAATATTTACTAACCTCTCCACGTGATCCGATGTGTCACGGGTCTCAATTTCATGTGGGGTATCCGAGTCCGTATGCTCAGTCAAAATTCCCCGTAGACCCTGTATAAAACGGGGTTGGGTAACTGTTTCCCCTAGACAAGACTCTGCCCTTCGACATAGCCTCGTCTGAGGATCCTATCTGCCCGGAGGCAGAGAGCTTGACCAACCCAGCTGGAAAAGTTTCCAGCTAGACTATGGGTAAGATTATTTTTTTAGATAATAATGGTTTAGGGATACAGGTTTTAATAATTAACCCCTAGCTGGTGTGAAAAGGTGGATTCATACATTTTCCGACGTTATTTGTGAATATAACGAACCCGACGTGAACTGGAACTCGGTTGTCTGGTTAATAATTACGAGTCTTTACAACACCCCAAGCTGTCACTCTTCTACGTTGATTCACTTCGTAGATCGCACGAGAACCGGTATTTCGTAAGGCCTCTTAAGAAACGAACAAATGTTTAAGTACCTGAATGGTGGTGAACATAAGTAACAACATAAAGGGAAAGCTGCCGAAAATCATTAGATTATGAAAGAAGTGAATTTTAATACTGGAAATAACAATAACATCTACTAGACTTGAGAAACTTATTTTCCTGAAAAATTATTTAAAATAAAAAGCTATAATAAATTTTAACCGGTAGCAACAATGGCTGCTCGGTTTATAACACGCTAATCTTTCCTTATATGGAAACTGCTAATATTATTACTATTAACATTACCACCAAAGTCTTGGGACATAAACGAATGTAGTATATATTTCTTGCTGAGTTGGAGGTGAAGTTTTAATTATTTTTCATTAATTTCCCTTTTCTGTGGCTTACACATTGTTTAAATAATTCAGGATCCTTAGGTTATAGTCAATTCTTAGTCAATGTACGGTTTGATTATAGTCAGAGCGTTTGGTAATTAGTTATTTAATTAATCATGTTTTTATCTTATCGTCATAATAAAATAAAGATTTAATTTTTATTTTAAAAATATGTTAATAATGTTTAATAATATTTACGAATAAACTTGATTTGATTTTTTTAATATTTTAATTTTCTCTAAAATTGATCGTACGAAATGATTATTCATCTTGGAATAATTTTCTTAATATTGTAAATCAAACATTTACATTCAAGTAAAATTATAAAAACAATCTGTTGGTAGTAATTCAAATTTCCCCTTTCTTTTTGATGAAGTAGATTTTTAGCATTCTTTTTTTTACCAGTATGGCTATTAATTTTTTTTTTATCATTAAAAACATTATCAAATATCGCGATATTAATTTTACGTTTCCTCGCGGCAAGCCCGCAAGACAAGAATATACCAGAGATAACGTGATTGAATGTTCAACGTAGATGTCTAACGCAAAGCACTTAAAAAATACGTCCATAGCTCATCTACTTCAAGAAAAAAAAATCTACTGAATACATTCAAGACGCAGTTTGCTTAAATTCTGCCACTGAGCATTTCTCTTGCATCTGAGACAGTGGCATCTCGACTGTAAATGCAACACTGGACAATGTCCAGAACGGGGCGACCGGAGGGTACAAGCAACGTCCTGTATCTAATGGAGGTCGGTCAGGAGTAACAATTGGTGTCTTGGATCTTCTCCAGCGCGTGGCAATAAGAGGAAATGATTTATATCCGCGGTCAAATCGCAGTGCTACACAATCAGGAAGAATTGTCCGTATAATGTCTTAACTCAGTAAGAAGATGAACGAAAAGGAATGGTTTATATCTTAAATGAAGTTCACTACCAGGCTATAAAGGGTTAAATCGTTGTATGTTCGATTAAATTTTGCGTTTCACAAGCGACAACGCCAACTAGGGATCAACTCACTCAGTTACAAGTAGAAGGAATTGATTTCTGTGATAGGTAATTGGAAATCATTGATTCGCTGAACAGAATACAAATCGATGTGAGATATAAAATAAGGTCTATTTCTCTATTTATAAACCGATTTCTGTTACTATCATACGATTATTATACGTCTGGAAATGGACTATTATACGGCCATTATGTGATTGGAGACGGACTGCTATACATTTATGGTACGGTTAGAGAAAGAATATTATACTGTTATTATACGATTGAAGAACTACTATACGGCTATTATGAGATTAGAGAAGGACTATTATACAATTATTATACTGTTTGAGAAGGAATATTATATGGTTGGAGAATGACTATTATACGATTATAATTGTCATATAGGAAGAAAATGAGTAACTACCGACACCGAGGTTCGAGCGTGAACCTCTGTACTTATAAATATATGTTTTACACCAGGTGTATAAATAGCGATGTCAGGCTACTGACTGTGGTGATTATTGAGTGGAACTATCGAGTCGAATTAGTGTGAATTATTGTGCGTCGATTATTTGGGTTTTGATTTAGGATTTACCGGACGTTAAGCCGAGTCGATCTACTAACAATATATTCACTGAAATAGTTTCTTATCTTTGGTTGACTATTACTTCTTTTTTGTTAAGCACTTATTTGCGGTTGTAATTAAATACTGTTTTATTTTAACATTGAAGTTATACTGAATTATTTATGCCCACCGTTCGTCCAAAAATTATATGTTTAGAGAAGGAATATTATACAGTTATTATACGGTTAGAGAAGGTCTATTATACGATGTGAGAATAAGAATTAATATAAAGTTATTATACCTATGGTAAATAATTTTTGGACGAATATACGAGAAAAGAAGAACTATTATTATTATTATAGAACTATTGCAATACCCTTGAAGAAAAAATTCGTTAATACTATATGATTATTATAAAAATTGGGAGGAAACATTATTAAATTATAGTGAGGTGGAGGGAAAATACTTATACGATTATTATATGGTTGGTGAAGAATTATTATACAGTTATTAGACTGTTGAAGAATCTGGGCACATAAAGCAACTGGTAGTTATTACTGTAGTTGCAGTCATGAGAAACGAGTTCAGGCGAGGTATAAGGCTGCTGCTCTGGTTTTGTAGCAATTAATCGTTTTTCAGGCTGAAATTGACAGCCCCTACACTCAACCGGTTTTGAGTTATTATTCTCCTAGACTGGATGCCAACCAAGGCAAGAGAGACTGGTCTGTCATTCCGTTTACACCATATCCTCAGAGAGACGCAATACAGTCGTAACTGCTCAAAGGTTATTTGTGTGAAAGTGAACGCAATTATTCCCTCCCGAGATTTGAACACGGCATGCCTATCCCATTTTTGTGCTGGTTACTACTGCTCTACGAGAACATCCATCTTCCAGTAGTTATTTACGTCAAATATTTAATTTACATCTAATTATAATTTAATTTTTTTAAGACATTTCATCTCAAGCAAGGTGATAATGCCACTAAGACGCAAGAGGGGAGGGTACTGGGAGTGAAAGGCAATGATAAAATTTTAATGAAGAGAAAGTGCAGTAATGGCTCATGCTTCACGTAGACAGATAATAGCGATTGACGTTGCACTTGAAGTTTTTAAGTTTAAAGCTGGTAGGTAAGAAAGAAACTGGAAGAGATTTCCACAGTTGAGAAGTGCGAGAAAAGAATCTATTATAATAGAACGCACTGTTACATCTAACTCTTTCAACAGTGGAATGATGAGACGTAATTACCAATCCAATTTAAATTCATGCGGTTGCCGTACCAAGGAAGGGAACAAGTGCCATGAAAATGTTTATGGAAAAGAGAGAGAGAGAGAGAGAGAGAGAGAGAGAGAGAGAGAGAGAGAGAGTGAAGCTACGTCACGACAGTGAGAAAGTGACAGAACTCGAGATGCCAGAGCTTTGGATTTCTTTGAAGATCACGAGCGCCAGACAAGATATGGCAGCAATAGTCAATGCAAAGACGAATAACAGATTTATAAATGTGCAAGATGGATTCTGATGAGTCTATCGCGCATACAATAATTAGTATATGTTATATATAAAGGGTGTTCCAATAACTTGGACCGATTTTAAATGTGAATTAAGTTTTTCTTTTAGATTTGCGGACATTTGGGCCATATTAATTTTCACACATAATTTCCATGACTTAAATAATATGGTCTACTAGAGAAATAATTAAATTCTCACTAATAACACTGATTTATTTACTACTCACTTTGATCCCTCTTAATAAAACATCCTTATATATAATCCGTCTAATGGAACACCCTTATATATAATCCGTCTTAATGAAACACCTTTATATATAAACCCTCTTAATGAAATGCCCTTATATATAATCCGTTATAATGAAACACCCTTGTATATAATCCGTCTTAATGAAACACCCTTATTTCGAAGCTACAATAGACTGTAAACCAAGGAAAAAAAAAATAAAAAAATAAAAAAGCTTATTTGCTCTCCATTACATTCCGGCAGAGGTTGAGCTGCGTTGAAATATTGAAAAACGATGTATTTCTGTGAGATATATTTTTGACATTTTCGGTTTTCCGTCTATATTGGTGATAAAAAAAATAAGTTATGTGTTATGCTTAAATCTCATTATAAATTGTAATGAAGACACCATAATTCATCGACAATAACTATAATTTTTTCCCGAAAATGTGATTTATGTTATTCAGGATAAGCTGACAGCTTTAAGTTGTCTGAATTTCCTAAATGAAATATTTTCATTATCAAATTTTGCTTATAATTATTAAATGATGACTAGTTTAAAAGAAAATTGATAGATAAATTAGTTTAAATGAATGAATACTTTTTTTGTTGTTTAATCAGCACACGGAGCCTAATGACATATTAATGGAAAATTATATCTCGGGAGAGACATTTTAAATATATTTTAGCGTTTCATTATGTAGTAATTCTAAAGAATATCACTAGCTGAATTCATATATATATATATATAAAAAATGACAAATCTTTTTTTTTTTTTTTTTTGATCTGGTATGAAAACAAAGCAAATTCTGGCTGTCCGAGAACATATTGAAACAATATTGACGCGTTTACTCAGACATTTTATTGCTAAACCTCATCTCGACCTGTGCATTTTTTTTTTCTGCACGCTGACTTTAACTATAGCCCATGAAGCCGCCGCTTACCTTTCAGAAAGAAATAAAACACTTAAGGAATAAAATTATTTAGCTTAATTTGTACTAATACGCCGTAAATATTCGACAATGTACATTCAGGAATACAATCTGTAGACATCAGGATTGTAATGAAAATTGTCGTATTGACATGAACATAGAACGATATGAGATACAGATCTGAAGGCATACTGAAAATAACGAATGCAAAATCATCAGCCAATTGAAAACTCTCAAGAACGTTGCTGGCCGTGATTAAGATATACATGCACATTACTCACGTTAAATGATCAAGCCCAGATTGCATTAAGTACCGACTTTAGCAGGCCCTTTTCGTCTTTATATATATTATTATTTATTTGGTCGAGTTAGGTCGGCAATTCATGGGTCTATCAGATCAATCATCACGGTCCTGTGTCAACGTCGGAAGGTCTTTAGGAAGACATTTTGTGTCATAATATAGTTGGTCAGTGTAGGTGGTTGCTGGGCGACCAAATAGTCTTTCTCCATGAACTAGGATGCCAGGACAGTAGATCACTGATAAGTTCATGATTTGCTCGCTAGCAGTATCCTGCAAAGCGCATTCTCCGTTCGCTTAAGATTGTAGAAATGCCAGGGATGGGTCTATAGAGCTGTGATTTAGTTGGATGTTCACACCACGAGGGTTTTAGTTAATGTCCAGACAGTGGTACCATTCTTCACTTCCTTTACAGTGTCTTGAAAGACTCTCCTCTTGAGGTTTTCTGATAGATCAAATTTCCTGATTACATCCATTTTATTTAAAATATGTTCGTGTAGTTGATTTAAACTTTGAAAATGGGGATATTGATTTTAAATAAGATGTTGAAATTTGCATTTTAGATGTGAATGCCTACGGACTCGACACCGGAAATAAATTTCCAAATATTTGAATGTTCTTTGTAAGAACTGAGCAAATTGATTTTTTTTTGGCAAAGGGGATTATTTTTTTAGTTCAACTGGATTCACGTTCGATCACCGAAGAGTCTATTAAGCATAATTTCTTTCTCTACATCCTGGTATTTCTTCAGGTAGCTGAAGGTTTTAAATAATTTCCGGTAACGTCATGAGTAATAGTTATTGGAAGCGAGGACCCACCAAAAAGAATATGATTTTCAATATATATGATTCCTTTATTGAATAGTATTTTTTTTTATGTTGGCTGTTTGTTTTGTATAAGAATATCTTCTAATGTTTTCAATATTACTTTGCATTGGGTACTGTATAGTATTTTGTTTTTAGCATTCATATTTGTTTTATATTGACAGCAGCCATTACCGATGTTCTAAATCTTATCTCTCTCCTTTCTTTGTACAAATATTTGAATTAAAGAATTTGTTCCTTACCTTCCGCTTATTACAGATTAGCCAAAGTCATCATGTAAGTCAGGGGGTCGTCAAACTAGAGCACGCGTGCCACAATTGGCACGCCATGCAATTTACAATGGCACGCAGCCGCAAATGACATCACGAAGTCCGAACAAATTACTACTATAACGCAAAGTAATATTTAGCTGTTTGAAAACTACTCACTCGTTTGGACTCCGATTGATAATAAGAACTTGAAAAAATACTTTTAAAAACAGTATATTTCTATTAATGTGGTTTACATATTATTGTATATATTACTATATATAATATACTGTAGAACAAATATACTGGATTTGACTTGTAGAATAATACGTGTGCTGTTGGCATACTGAATTTGACTTGTAGAATAATACGTATGCTGTTGGCATATTGAATGGTTTTAAAACCCTAAGTCGGCAAATAGTCTGAAAAAGGTTGCCAACCCCTGATCCAAGTTCTTCTTAGTGGTGAAGATCAAAAACGACTAGCTGAATGATAATGGTATTAGTTTATCACAAAACTGAGGTCCCCTCTCTTCGAATATAGGCATCAGATTGACTCTCCAGTCGTTAATCTTCTGACTGATAGAAACTGGTACCTTTCAGGTGAAGTTACAGGTTAATTTGTATACATGAATAGTAACAGAGGTAGCAGACTAATGATACCCGTTTGATGAAGTCAATGTCAACCAATTTTCCCAAACTCTTATCCAATCATGGCAAAAATGGGTGGATGGTATTCCAAAAATCACTTCCCAACTTTGAATTTCGATCAAATCTGACTAAGCTTCAGAGTCTGTTCGCTTTTTTCAACACTCGAGCGGCTAGTGTAGCTGAGTCGTCAGCGCTCTCTCTTTCACTTGGTCATAGTTGTTAATTCGCAAGTTCAAAACCAGACCAGTTGAAAAACTAATTAATTTTATTGTAATTAAACCCGTTCACAATTAATTATATTATCCTTCACATTGTCCATAATTTATAACTCCTTCCAATGATCGCTCAGGACGACATAAGCCTATTTTAAGTATTTCTAATGGAAAGATTTTCATCAAAATCACAATTATTCTTATCATGCTCGAATAGAAATACTGATCCGGTCCTTTCCTATCCTCACTGTTCAGACTTGACAGAATTCAAAAGCGCTTAAGCGGCTTTGTATTTGATGAAATATTCTTCACCCTGTAACCCTTGTCCCACAGATGATATATTGCCAACCTTTCATTTCTATATCATTATTACTATGGCAGATGTTCGGAAGAGTCATCTTCCTGAGGTCTACCAGTTCAGACCTTCACAGCCAGAGCCCTCCATCCCATGATGGCAAACTATCCCCGTTGGCTTACGTGTTCCTTTCGTAAAATGAAATTTCCACCCAGACGGTTTCGTCCTCTGAACTGTTACTTTCTGGAACAAACTCCCTCCAGAATATTTCCTAGACCATTACAATCTTGGTCTCTTTAATTCCATATCTATTCTACACGTCCTCATAATACTCTCTTACTCACCCTCTCTATTGCAGTCACATTCAGTAACCCTCTACCTTGAGTAACCCTTGGGCCTTGTATTGAATGATCTATTAATAAAAAATGACAGAAACAATGCGATTATTTTTTCTGTTGCCAATTCGTCTTAAATCAGCATTTTTCTATTTCTCTCTCCGTTGCTTTGACTTTCTCATCCTATTCGACTGGATTCGGGTTCTAACTGGCACAGTTCTCAACACGTTTTTCTGAATGGGCTCATAAAAGTGAAGCTGCAATTGTTTTTAAATCCTTTTCCCCCAACCATTTCCAGGCTCTTAAAGTGTAAAGAAAAAAAACATTGAAATATACACGAAATTTCTCGATGTATATCGATCCGCGAATCAGTTTGAAAAATCAACAGAAATAACGAGACGACCTAAAACTACCCTAAAATACAAAATAAACATCGAAAAATATACTGAAAAATAAAACAGCTATAACTTATATTAACGAGCGTCTATATGGACGTCTATTTGCAAGCATGCGTGGTTGTGGGAATTATCTGAATTCGATTTATTGCTCTGTTCGATGACTTGGAAAGCAATGAGAGAAAAATATATAAACCTAACATTTTCGTGACAAAGAACACCACGTTTTATTTTTGTTGATAGAAAATCATATAAAAAAATCGATTGACTCTTGTGAATACGTCGCCATGTTGCATGTTAGTTGTTCGGTTGTAGGAAAATCGATCACTAATTTTGGAACTCATTCCTCGATGACGTAACTAAAGGTCTATACGTGACACAAACTAGCGCGCCTCACAGTGGGGTTATGCCATGTAAACTAGTTTTTGGGGATCATTATTATTGACAAGGTGAGTTCGATCCGCACTGTTCCCTAGTTTTGGCACGCTGCCAAATATAACCTGGGCACACGTTGTGGTGTACTGGATGACAAACAGGTCTTATATATCAGTATTACTGGAGAGCGGGTGCTGTTCTCACTGGAGTCATTCTATATGGCAATTAATGCTGGAAAATCTCAAAAATGAAGAAGCGACTCGAAACAACAGAATTGTGGTTCTACAGAAGGATTCTGAGGATACCATCGGCAGTATATGTGGTGTACTGGATGACAAGCAGGTCTTATATATCAGTGTTACTGAAGAGCGGGTTCTGTTCTCACTGGAGTCATTCTATATGGCAGTTAATGCTGGGAAATCTCAAAAATGAAGAAGAGGCTTGAAACAACAGTAATGTGGTTCTACAGAAGGATTCTGAGGATACCATGGGCTGTACATGTGAACAACGACAATGTTTTAGATAAAATGGAAACAAAAAGGAAATTCAGACATAACTCCAGGAAGTGAGAGTTGATATTTCTATGGCACAAAATGAAGAAAGGGGGCTTGGAAAATCTGATACTCACAGCGCAGACCGAAATCAAGTGTGACAGATGAAAAACAAAACGTACCTACTTAGTGTTCTAGAGTGAATGGATGGCAGAACGAGGTTTAGGAGAGCTAACAAAAATACAAACTTTATTAAAAGTTACAAGGAGACAGAGAATAGTGGAGAGACATGATTGACTCGACCCTGAAGTGACACAGCTCATAAAGAGTCAGAATAATGTTGTTTTTTTCTTTAACCATTCGAGGTGGAAATCAATACTAGTCTTCGAGTGAAACAGAGTACAAAAATTACCAAGTCGTGCTTGGTCCAATTAAGGTGAGAAGAAAGTGTTGCCAATAGTAACCGATGGCAACCAAACGAGGATAAATAATACATTAAAGACTTTCTTGAGATTTATGAAGGTCTTAGATGGCCAGGATATTATACAGTAAGTTCTACTAGCGCTATATTTAAATTAAATTTTATATAGCCTTAGTTTTCCATGCCTTAAAATATGCAAGCATACATGAAGTCGACATATCTTATTTATTAATTCATCTTTGACGAAACGCAGCAAATAATTCACGCACTAAGGATTAAAATCAGTACTCATAAGTAATAAGGAGTGCCAGAGAAAAGCGATAATAACAACAAAAATTGATCTCTGGTAAAAAAAAAAAAAAAAACATGGAATGAACAGCAAAAATTGCAATATGAGCACTGGTAAAAAATGATTGCTGAAGACATTAGTTTTATAATACCCAGAAATTCACACGCAAATTTCCTCAAGGGCACATGGCACAGTGGATAAAGGCGTTGGTTAGATCCAGCGACAGGACCCAGAGTGTGAGTTCAATACCTGATTAATGCGGTGGAGAACTTGGAGAGGGGAATTAACAGGAGATAACTGATAACAGACATCCATTAGACATGGCACGTGGAACTAGAACAGTTTACCCCAGCGAGCGAAATAAAGGGTTCATTTCGACATTCCAACCACTTGAAGAAGGCCGGAGCGTACAACGACCGAAACGTTGTAATAAATATAAGAACAGGAATTAAGAGACAGAGCAAAAAGGTAGATATTAGTAAGGGCTACAAAGGATATGAAGTTATGGATAGTCGTGATCACCCACGTCCTGAAGGGACACGGGATACAGAAGTTCTAAGGAGCACCCCCCTCCTTGGTACCTCAAACGGATTAATTTAACATTATGTACATTATTCGAACTATTGTCCTCATCTTTGTCGCCATATTTATTACAACGCTTCGATCAAGGACACATGGCAGAGATGATGAAGGCGTAAGTTAGATCCAGTGACAGGACCCAAAGAATGTTAGTTCAATACATGGTTAAGGCAGTGGAGAACTTGGAGAGGGGAATTAACAGGAAATAACTGATAACTGACATCCATTAAAACATGGCACGTGGAACTAGAACAGCTTACCCCAGTGAGCGAAATAAAGGGTTCAGTTCGACATTACAACCACCTGAAGAAGGACGAAGCGTAAAACGGCCGAAATGTTGTAATAGATATGGCGACAAAGATGAGGACAATAGTCCGAATAATGTAAATAATGTACTTAATACTTCATCTATATATATATATAGACGGAATAATTTAAGTATAATATTAGATTAACTAATGTTGAAATACCTAAACGTAATTTCTTTTCTAAATTTTTTTTTTCTCGCACATCTCGGTTGTGGGGTTCACTTCCGGTTTCTGTCTTCCCTGCCACTTACGATCTTCAAAAATGTAAATACTATGTCAATCGCCAGCTTCCGTTTTTCAGTAAATCTGTTCTTTTATCGTGCTTTCTCCTAATTAACTTTGTAAGATCTTAGTGACTTTATCGCCTTGCTGAGGGTGAAATGATAAAAAAAAATATATATTTAAAAAAAAAACAACATAATTATCAAATTTTTCAGACTTGTGATCCTACATTTGATAGATAACGACCATTTAGTAGTAACTCTCTTAGAATGCAATGGTTTTTAATTGTTTCCTTTCTAGCGCTTTCTCTTCAGTTATTTCCGCAGACTGGCGCCTCTGTGTTAAAATTTCACTGTTAATAGAGCGTAGTTAATTCAAGAGAAGTAATATCATGTTTTGTTGTATGTATAACATCGCCACTGACCGGAAATTAAACGGTGGCGCGAAAAAGCTATGCGCCGGTCGGCATGCCTGACTATAGAGCCAGCCGATCTTTGAACCTCTTTTTGCATAATACATATATACATACATACATATATATATATATATATATATATATATATATATATATATATATATATATATATATATATATATATATGTGTGTGTGTGTAAGTTGTATCGAAAAGTTATAAATAAGTGTAGATATGGATGTCTACAAGCCCCAAATTCAAATGCGCATAGAAAAAATGTTATTACTTGTTCCTGTCATGGTTCAAGGCGTTAATTCGTTTTACAGCTCTGTTAAAAGTTTTGCGCACATGCATACTTATCTAGAACAATTTTCTGTGCATTTACTTGTGATTTCATATTGCCGCAATGAAGCGTTATCCCTACTGTGAGAATATATTCAAGAGAAAAGTAATATATATATATATATATATATATATATATATATATATATATATATATATAATGTTTTGATTAGTGTTTTCTATTACAAAATAACTAATCATTTTTTACCTGAAAACAAAGATAAATTGACTACTTTTATTCTAAAAATAGTAAATGATTCCATATATCGATTTTCTAAGCGTAACTTAGATGTGGCACAAGGCCGAAGGTATGGGGCACTCAATGAGGATCAAACTTACTACTCAGCTGTAATTGTTCTAGCGAGACAAGCTTAATACCATTACGCCACGCTGAGGTGACCAATTGGCAGTTTATCCCGGTAGTAGGGGTCTGCTTACAGTACCAGGTGTTCCCATAATATTTTCTAAGCGTACCTTAGATGTGGCACAAGACCGAAGGTATGCGCCCGCCAATGAGGATCGAATTCACGATTCAGCCGTAATTGTTCTAGCGAGACAAGTTTGCTAATCATTGCGCCACGCCGAGGTAAGCCAATTGGCAGTTTACTCCGGTAGAAGGGGTCTGCTTACAGTACCAGGTGTTCCCATAATATTTTCTAAACGTAGATTAGATGTGGCACAAGGCCGGAAGTAAGGAGTACCTAATGAGGACCGAACAAACTTTTCAGTCGTAACTGATCTAGCGAGACAAGCTTGTTAACCATTACACCACAACGAGGAAACCTAACGATGCCATATATGTGACATAAATATTACTGAATTTGCGCAAATTATTCAATGTTTATTTGATTCCTGAATTTTGAATAATCTGTTACATGTTTTTCTTTAAATAGAAATACAATATGCTCGCAAATTAAAGTATATATTATCCAAAAGAAGAAATAAAACTATTACTTATTTATGACCTACTGTCTTTTCTTAACACTTAATATAAACCTGGATAAAAAAATATGAGACTTCAGGAGACGAGGAGATTTATACCAAGGAACTGTCAATATAACCAAAGTCTAATATTAAAGGTAATCTTAGCATTTTCCTTATAAGGAAATATCTGGCATTCATTGACCGAACAGCCAGTAGTACTTTCAATTGGAAGTTATAAAATCTTTCTTTTAAAACAATTTTTCAAGAAAATAGGTTTTTTATGTCCAGGCAGGAAAAGGCAGCTGAAGTTCCTGGGACACATAATAAGGAAGGATGGCTTGGAGAATCTGATACTCACAGGTCGAATAGAAAGAAAGATAGACAAGTGAAAACAAAGCATGGCATACCTATCGGCCTTAAGCAAGTTGATGACAGAACGTGGTCTGGGGGAGATGGCAGAGGGAAGGGACTGGCTGAGAGCTGAAAGTGATAGAGCGAGGTGGAGAGTTACGATCGCCTACGCCCTGAAAGGACACGACACATAGAAAGAAAAGAACTATCGATGGAATCTATCTTGCTAACCTTTTGTTTGTGGAATGTCAACATGTTGATTATATCATTAATATCTTGTTGATTTGCTTGTGGTCACTATTTTAGCTGTTGTTTTTGTTGAAAGTCTTCTTTTTTTTTTTTTAGTTCAGGTCTTTGCGATTCTGTAGCGCCAGGGTTTACAAAATTCGAAAAAGAGCACTTCTCGCCTAAAACCTCGAGGTTTCATTCGCTCGAAGCCATTTTTAACGATTGATCTTAGAAAGCTTTTGTATACATCTGATAATTTAAATATTTCGGAACGAGCTTGGCGCCATATATCACATCCATAGGAAAGTCTCGATTTGCCGACGCTGAAATGACTTGAAATCTTAGGTTAACGTTTTGGCTTTGCTTCAACTTGCTGTGTTGGTCGATACTAGTATAGTTTATTCTACGTCTATTTCCTTATATCCTATACTAAATTTGATATAACTGATCCATGCCCAAATTTATTTGAAGTATTTAATATTTACTAATTTCCCTAGAGAATAACACAATGTTTTTGAAAATAGACGTACGTATAATAACAGAGAAAATCCCATTATTAGAATAAAATATAATAAAAGATACATAGAAATACATGCATGTTGTAAGAACTAGAAATTATGGGATTTAATAATGAGAATAAACATATAACTGAAAGGAAAGAAATTAGTTCCAAATGTCGGCACGGTAACACATTTCTTAAAAAAAAAAAAAAAAAACAGGAAAAATCAATAAAACCCAAGAATACTATTAAAAATAAAATAGGCACCAAATTTGAAAAACTCGGTAAGTGTGAAACAGCGTTGTGAATAAGCAAATAAATGAATATTTTATACATATAAATACATTTAGAAACATCGGAGCACTGGTTAATCTTCATTGTGTAGCTTATATTACCAACTGGGGTCTTTTGGAAACTGTGGAAATTCTTACCACGCTACTTATTACTACACATTTATAAAGATTAAAGATATTATATTTCTCTTCCAAACCCAATATAATTTTCTATTAAACCAAACAAAAACAAAAAATAAACCGAAAATATAAACAATTTAAATAAAAAATATTAATAAATAAAATAAGCAAAGGACAAAAAATAATTGAAAAGCATATAACCCGTATTAACAACATTTACCGACCTGATTGTCCGAGAAATCTCAAATAATAAATGTTAATACTGTTTATTATAAACAGAGCATTTCCTTAGACATTTGTATGTATAAAAATGACGAATAAGCAAAAATATATTAAAATAACTGCCGGACTTAGTCCATTTCATAATACATTATATCATTTGTTTACGTTAAGATACACTTCAAGCAGATATGAGCGTTCGAAAAAAATCATGGGAAGTTTGTAGTTTAAAAACAGTAATTTAACTTTACTTACCAGGCGCTTCCTCTGTAGCTAGATGGTATAGCACGTCAGGCTATATGGCGATTACGTGTAGGATACAAGTTCGATTTCTGTTAGAGGATGCATATTTTCTTTGAGATTACTCAAAAATCAGGCCGGTAAATATTGTTAATATTTATTATAAATGTATTTATTTATTTATATATACTATTTATTATAAACAGAGCATTTGCTTAAATATTTGTATCTATAAAAATAACGTATAAACAAGATATATTAAAATAATTGTCGGACTTAGTCCATTTCATAAGATATATATATATATATATATATATATATATATATATATATATATATATATATATATATATATATATATGAAAAATTTCTCAGAGGTAACCTGTAGAAAAGGCAATATTTATAAATATAAATGACAATAGGAAAACTGTAATTATTGCTGACGCGTTTGGTCCAATGTGGACTTTGGAGAAATACACATTGGACGAAATGCAATAACAGTTTTCCTATTGTCATATATATATATATATATATATATATATATATATATATATATATATATGTATATATATATTCGTTTCTGTTTATACATTTTATATACTTATTTGAGTAAATGCTGTTTTTTTTTTTTTAATTAAAGGATGTTAAAGAAGGGTGCTTTACAATAGTTGGTGAATATAAATTAAGGAAAAGATTCTAAGGACGACAGGAATAAAAAAGAACTCCTGTACTTAGGATCAGTAAGAGACAGTTGGAATTTCTGGGACGCATAATGAAGTCTTTCTTATTATATATTCTATATAGGATAATTTGACCCTTACTGGACATACCAATGTCAAATTAGGTAGAGGTAAACAGCTAGTAACTTACCTAACGATCTCACGTAAATTAATGTCAAGCATTAATTTACGTCATTTCAAGAGATACAAAGGCTATAAAATTGTAGCGAGCCACCTTTGCTCGTGTCTTCAAGGGATATTGCGCGAAGAGAAAAAGAAAACGTCTTCACCGAAGTAAAATCCAATTCCTCTAGGAATAAAGCACATCTGACATATACACATTTTATGAGATAATTACCATTTCTCTGACACAGGAAATGGGCTATGAGAATTTGACACTCACATGACATACTAAAAGCAATTAGATTAAAGCGAGTAAACTTCTTAAAGCTTTTGCGAATGCCTGACAGATCTGGCAGTAGAAGGGGGAGTAAAGAGAGGACATAAATCTATAAAGTATAGTGTAATCGCCCATGTCCTAAAGGGGCACGAAAAAAAACAAATAAAAAGGAATTCCATGATATCTTAGCAAGCATCAACTTCCAGTACCTCAGCTTTGCAGATAAGAGATAGAATAAAGATAGTGAGCTAGCCTTTAGAACAAACAGGAGTTTTCATGACATAAAAGTTGCTGTACAAACTTAGTCGTCGTTCACAAATGAAAAATTGTAGGACATTAAAACCTTCATAAATATCGAAACCAACCTCCTTGGTAGAATCTGATAGGATTGGTGTATTACGAATAAAAAAAACAACAATCAGATCAGGTTTACATTACTCGGACTATTGTCATCACCTTGTTTCCATATTTATCACAACGTTTCGGTGGATGTCCGCTCCGACCTTCTTCAGTTGTCCTTGAGATACATAGCGCAGTGGATAATGGCGTTAGTTAGATCCAGTGACAGATCACGAAGTGTTAGTTCAATACCTGGTTAAGATAATGGAAAATTTGGAGAGGGAAATTAACAGGAGATAACTGATAACTGGCATACGTTAGACATGGCACGTGGCACTAGAAAAGTCTACCCCAGTGACCGAAAGGGTTCAGTTCGATATTCCAACCACTTGAAGAAGGCCGGAGCGTACAACGGCCGAAACGTTGTGATAAATATGGCGACATAGATGAGGACAATAGTCCCAATAATGTAAATAGTGTATCTCAGAAATATGGACAGATACAGATCAGGTTTTTAATGTTAATGATAAGTAGAAATTTATAGGAAAATATATTGGTTTTGTCATCAGAATTGATTGATGTGTTTGCTTTTATGGCTTACCAACCTTTTGTAGTCTATTTAAAGAAAGAAAATAATTTTTCATTGTAATAATTTTTGAAGATAATGAGTTACTGATTATTATTATCTTCAAAAAATTCTTACTGGTTAGGCCATAGGTTGGGGCTGAAGAAGCCGATTCATACATTTCTAGAGCGTATTTGCGCGTAAGGGAAGATATAAACCCCGACTGGAATTGAAACCCGCCTCCCCGGTTTAAAATTCGAAGCTGATATCCTTTACATCAACCACATCTGGTATTTCCAAGCGGTCACCTATCTAGCTACTGACCAGGCTTGACGTTGTTTAACTTTGGTTTTTCAACGTGATCTGACTGTAAACCACGTCATCAGAAAATATATCATTCTTTGGAATGACAATGCAAGTCTCTTATGTGTGTCTTGTCCTTTCAGGACGTTAGCGATCATGATCCTCCACGATTTCCTGAAGATCAAATGTTTTGGTGAAGATATGTTATCACCCAATGCAACCACTTTCAGTTTTCCGTTTACTTAAACCACTGGAGCGCTTTGTATTTGCAGGTCTGTTAAAAGTTCTGAAACCAGTTGCGCAGTATTAGAAGTTTTTTGCTTTTTATTCAGAGCTTCTTTCAGAATGTAATAAAAACCAGTTTGGTCGTGGGATTGTGTCATTGCTAAAAGTGTTGCATTATTTCTCCGATATATATATATATATATATATATATCAATACAAATGTCGGTGTGAGATCGACTATGTGGCAAGACCATCCAACGGTTAGAGGTGAGGATCGCCCAGTATGTACCGGGTAAAGTGAGTAGGAAACGAACCATTTACATCCGGGTGTTCGCAGACTCATGAGTCAGCGATTGGTGAACACCTTTTAAATTCTGTCGTCTGCAAGACGAATTATACTCCCGATTTCTTTTCTGTTATACACAGGGCTAAGAAGAGACTCCATTTATATATTTTGGAGTCTATTATTATTAATATGCAACGTCCTGCCCTGTGTAGACAGAGGGAGATGAAATTCAGGTTGGTCCTATTCGGAGAGATTACTGCTTAACATAGAAAATATTTCGCATTCATAAGGTTATGTTTTTTCCTCTTCCTTTAATTTTCCCCTTTTTATTACATCTTAGTAATTTATTGTTTTTAACATGGGTCGTTGATAATAATTTGTCTTATCAACTTCTTTGTTTTATACTGCCGACGATTAATTTTCTGAAGAAGTGTCGGCCGAAAAGCGTCTAAAATCACCTTCTTTTTTCTTAAACGAGATACTTATGTATTTATTTTAACAATAAAATGTGAAATATGATCTTTATATTTAAATCAATGTTGATTTGGTGTGGCAATAAAAAGAATCTGTTTATATATATATATATATGTGTGTGTGTGAAAAGTGTGTGTATATAAATATAAATATATATATATATATATATATATATATATATATATATATATATATATATATATATTATTTATATTTATATGCGCGGTACTTATTAGAAAGCGCTCAATATCAGTGATAGAGCTAACATATTTGGTTGGATTGATGTGAGTTTGTGACCCTGGGTTTCACGCTTTAGCTATCGTCAGACAAACTGATTAATTTTTGAAAATTTTAGGTTTATGTAGATTGCGTGTATTGGTGTCATTATGGAAGTGGTGGGGGAAACTTCGTCGCTTATGTCATCGTACCGACGCAAACATCGATGCATGCTCACACGTCCAATGGAGTACGCAGACACATACACATACTTGGTCGCCCGTCGGGACATACATACATAAACATATGTGGACAGTTTCGGATATGACATATGTATGTATACGGGTGGTGTTGTGTCTATACATACGCATTTGTATGTTGAAATTCAATGATTGGGAGTGTAGCGAAAATTTCGTGAATGTCTCGTGAATGTATACATGTCATATTTTATTTTTCCGCTGAATAATATTTCCTCGCATGTATGTATATACGTGTGGTGGGGTTTGTGCAAAACTATGATATTTATTTTAAAATTTTAGAAAAAAAGGGGGTTTATTTGTTATATTTAAAGCTGGTTATTTGTTTGTTTTTGATGACTGTGTATATGTAACAGGTAGAAATTTGTAATCCTTATTGGTTATTTTATATGGTGATATTTAATATTTAATATGCTGGGTGAGAGGGTAGTTTATGTTAATAATTATAGCGGGTCTATATGATATGATTTGATAGTAATGTTGCAAGGGACTGGAGACAATGATAATATAATTAGCTAATAGTTATTGTAAATTGGTGGAAGTGATTAGTAACGGTGGTGGGAGAATGATAAAACCATAAATGTAGTGTGCCCAGCTTACACTGCTATTTAACTCACAGCTGGTGATGGACTTATATTTTCCAAAGCGTATTTATAAACGAAAACAACCCGTTCGGAAATTGAGCTCAGTTTTCGCCGAGTAAACCATTCTGTGCCAAAAGGCGGTTACACATTTTTACACTCTCTGTAAAAGAAGACAGAAAATTCCTAGAGTCAATCGCTATTCAAGTACGACCCACCGTGAAGGCGTTTCATTCAATACTGTCTTCTCATTAAAACTGATCTCAGGTGAAACGAGATGCAAGTTAAAAAATGAAATCAATTTCGTCATTAGTTTGCGGAAACACTAGCTATAAATCGTTCACATCAGAAATAATAGTGGGATTATGCTATAACTACGCAGTTGTGCTGCTATGACTCAATGCAATTTAATTTGCCTGTTTTTCTCATACACTCCGCTCGTCAGTCGAATAAACAGTTTAAGAAAATCCACAAATTGCGGGATCGAAGACAATGATAATAATGGTTGTTACAGAGAAGTTGGGGAGAGATTTTACGACTATGTTTCTATTTAACGTTTTACAGCGCTACGCTTCCTCTTTGAAATATGGTTTTGTTACGTTCACTTATGTGAAAATGTCTTTGGGGAACGTATGAATCCATCTCCTGTGCCCTTCTATGGGTTAAATAGTATGATATGTATGTGGAAAAAAAATCATTTTTATTTGCAATTAATGCAATAATTAAGCGGAAAAATAAAGAATTATTCGTAGAATCCCAAAATTCTGTTTCGGCTTTACATTAACCCACAACGCTAAGATGCCCAAAGTTAAATCAATTAATTTCGCCCTGGGTATGATAATCACTTACATACAGCTGCAAGGATGTTTTGAGGAGTGTGGAACAACATCTTAAATGCTGGTGTTCCTAGGCACACCCTGACCCCGGGTGGTAGCGCCTGTTAGGGTCTAAACTATAGGTAAATAGTGAAATCTAAAACTGGGGTCAAAACCAGGAAATATAAAAATGCATCAGAAAAAAATTATCAGCAATAGATTCTTGGGAAAGAAATATTACTAAAGCTCACAGGAATATAAAATTTCGGCATTAAATTACACATAGGAGGTGATATACAGTTAAACAAAGAAAGCAAACGAAACCAAATTAATCCTCTCGGAAACCACTAACAAGTTATGAGGCCGGATAAATTTTTATCTTGTGGAATAATTATCTGGTTCAGTGCGGCTGACGAGATATGTCGCGTGATATTTCATTGTCCTCGTGTGACTGTTATTAAATCATTCCATATAAATTTTAAAGATTCCAATGATTTTTTTTTTTTTTTTTTTACCAGTTGTTAAGTTATTTTTAAAGTTAATTTCCGATGGAGCTCTAGTTCGAGGAAGGTGTTTGGTGGTGTCAAACTTCTACATACCAATAATTGATCTAGAATTTTTTTGATTTTTTTAATTAGGTCATTATTATTTTTTTTTTTTTCCGTTGGGAAAATATTTGACTTCAATCTTTTTGGAAGGAAAATGATTGTGAATACATTATACAGAAGGGAAGGGGTAAGGGTGGTGGGGTGTTCGTTATCGCCCAGTTTACACACATTCTTTTTTTTTAATCTTGTGTCTCATGCTTAGATTTGGGTGTCCAGTTCCTTCTAAAGTTTTCTCAATCTCATTTATGTTATAGTGGAACACACCTATTCTATAGTTAATAGAATCTTCCACCTATAATAAGTCGGAGTAGTAAGAGTAGCAAGTCAGTCGCTCAGTGAACATGTCAGTCAGTCGATATCGGACGACCGTTAGTTGGATATTGAAGTATCAGCCACCACAACTAGATTACTGCGTCATTACCTATTATATCAAGTCCCTAACGTTTTGTACGTCGACCCTATTTTAGGACCGACTTAGTACAAATACAAGACCACTAAATAACATTTACTCTCAGTAATGCTTTCCGTCTCAGTGACATTATCGCCTTGCTTGGGGTGAAATCATTATAATGGTTGCTGGAGGATTTTAAAAGTTCACAATTCAGAAATATCTGGACATGTATTGATTCTTAAATAATATTTCATAATAAATTATTTATGGTTACCGAATATTTTTTCACATTTATTTTCGTCTAAATGTCAGGTCTGCATTGAATATTTCCTGAAGTTTCTGCTATTCTGGACATAATGTCAGTAAAAACGGTTTAAATTTTCTATATATCCGACCGCTTTCAGCTATTCTATTATCTTTTATCAATGATGTTTCTTTGCTTTCAATGAATATGTAGATTTGTATATATGTGTATTCATAGTGAATGGAATGTTTTCTTATTTTTTAAACACGGTCAGAACGTTATGACCGTGTTCATAGTTCATATTATTCGGTGCTTCCAATATTTATAGACGTTTTCTTTTACATGTAGATGAGGTTATTGCGATCGTATTTTACACATGTATGTTCCGGACGGAGTTTGCTAGTTCTTTTGTTTAAATGGGTCCTAATTGACCTATGGTTTGAGAGATGTATCATGGATCTTCTTGATTAGCATGTGGTGGTATATCCAATTTTATTCTTCATGAATTTGTCGCCATTTAGTCTACGTTACATTTGTCATTCGTGTACATTTATGGCCTCACCATTTAACGTGTGTAGTAGTAAATTAACTGAGAAGTGCTCTGTTTAACAATATATTCATATTATGATCAGGCAGATGTATTTTTTTACATACGACCGCGTGAATAGTAATGGACGCGACGCTGAATGGCTGTACCAGATTGCGTTTCCAGATTGCGTTTCTAGATTGCGTTTCCAGATTGCGTTTCTAGATTGTAGGCAGACGAGTCTGTCAGTCGTTACTGGTGTTTATCGTTGCGTTGTTGAGACAGGATCCGTGACATCACATTCTATGGATCAATGAAGACATAGATCCGCTCTTACACTTGACCATGAAGAACACATTCTACAGGCCGTCGATGACAATCCAGGTATCAGCACACGTCAAATGGTCTTGTATGTCGTATATCTCATAATACCGCATGGAGTGTACTTAAAGAGCAGATCCTGTATCCGTATCATTTGCAACGTGTGCACGGTATTTTGCCCTCTGATCACTTACCAAAGGAGACGTTTTGTCGATGGTTTATTGCACAAACTACCGATCCGTTGTTTGTCTCTTTAGTCCTTTTTACGGATGAGACAATATTTGAAAGCGATGGAATACTGGATTTTACACAGCCAACATTTGTGGACGGACCGAAATTTCCATTGTACAACACAGGCTAGGCACGAGAATCAGTTTACGATTAATGTTTGGGCTGGAATTATAAGCATCTTTCTGGTTCCATATGTTCGTCCAGCACGTCTTACAGGAAATGTCTACAGAGACTTTATTTTGAACACACTTACTGATCTTCTACAGTATGTAACCCTGCTAATACGCATGCATAAAAGGGGTTCAGCACATTTCAGTCCCATCGTTCGCGATGCTCTGGCTGATATTTACTATAAAAGATGGATAGATAGGTAAATGTATGGCGTGCACGTTCACCCGAACTCAATTCTTTGGATTTTTATTTGTGTTTCCAGCTAAAGCAATTGGTTCATGCAGCAGACATTAATAATGCAGAGACACTTTATCAATGCGTCATGAGGCCCTGCTAAACCATTCGACAACGTGTCGGAGTATTTGAAATAGTCCGCCCGTCAATGATCCGAGGGTGCATGCGTGTTTAGAGGCAAGCGGAGGAGGAGATTTTGAACGTCTGTTGTGAGTTGTTTTGTTGGTGTACAACGATGACCTCCTGGATATATGTTTATATGGATATTTACTTGTTTAAGTGTCAGGAACACGTAAACTTTAAAATTAAAAAATTAAAAACGAAAGATTTGCAGACAAGATTTTTATCTTTGTTTTGGTACGGGGAGCCCTTCCCCCAAAGTCTATAAAAGCATTTTTTGATATTTTGATTCACTGTTTGGTAGCGTGTGTGTGAAATAAATAAATAATGTATAAATATTAACGTATACGTAACGTAAACGTATGCCTAGCTTGGAAATCAGTCTAGGAGATGAATTTGAATTCAAAACTTGAGGAGTACTGTTCTAAAAACGAACTTTGTTGTAAATTGGGCACTGCTTCTTTATATTCAGTTTTTCCTAAAAGTGTTCATATATATATATATATATATATATATATATATATATATAGAGAGAGAGAGAGAGAGAGAGAGAGAGAGAGGGGCAACCGGACGTCTCGCCAAACTGATGAGCTGTGATACGGCGAAACAGTCTGTCTGTGGATGACAATACATAGGCTCCTGAGGGAGGAAGTGTGGGTTTGTAAACAGTGACTATTACGGTAAATAATGCATGACACTTTGGTTAAGCGAATCAAGTTCTCTCAGTCACTATGTGTTTATCCAAGAGATAAATACGCTAAAATTCTCCTTCGTCCTTGCCGTGCGCCGACGGATTATTGGTAAAATATCCAACTGACTGCAATTCAGCCGGGTTTCGATCCTAGCTAGAAGCAACCAGACGTCTAGCCACACTGAAGAGCTGTGATACAGCGAAACAGTCTCTCTTTCTCTCTCTCTCTCTCTCTCTCTCTCAATACATATAATGCAGTTTTGGCGTGTACAGATCCATTTTATGACCACACTGCTGTAAGGCCGTGAGACTTGGGGCAACTCTCGTCATTGTTTTCTACATCTTGGGCGATTCCACAAAATCATCACCATCCTTTGGCGTAAATTCCTAATCAGAATTGCAGTTATGGAACCGGTGTAGGCACAAGCACTGATTTAAAATGCAGCTTCGATGGACAAGACATAGCTCCATGCTAAGTTATGAAACAAATAAAGAAGAGACAACATGTAAACTTTGTTACCGCAACAACAGGATCAGATCAATTATACTTTGAGGACATTTTGGAACAGCGTAGATCACATTAGACTGAGCAAACAAAAGAGAATTTTCAGTAAACATGGAGAACCCCTTTTCTAGATGTACATTCGTAACATCAATTTGATGTACGATATATAGTTCATGTCACATTGACGGAAAACCTACCAGTACAAAAGAATTCTCTTATTACTATATTTGTACAAAAACGCACAACCTTAAAATTTAAAATTCAAACTCAGCGTTGCGACCGCACGTTCCAAAACAGTAACACACTTCTCATAGCATTTTTTCGAATTCCATCTCTATTTTCGTTGTCCTCTTATTACTAAGAAGTAAAAAACAAGAACAAATCTATTTCCATACCTGAGGATGTCTGTAGAAACAGACGAAAGCTTGTAAAAACTAAAAAAACAGAACTTATGCAACTGTAATTTATAAACAGGGATCATATCATTCATATACAGGTTCGGGGTTAGTGTACCTTATTGAAATTGTTTGCGAAGATGTATTCTCGCCATTTAAATCATTATCCTCTATATTTGTTTTTTGTATGAATGATTCATGTAATTATAAATTGAACTGCACCTATAATCGAAATATATATATATATATATATATATATATATATATATATATATATATATATATATATATATGACAAATAAAAACAATACGCGAAAATTTAGAGAATTTAATATGTATTTAGGTCAGCAGACACAAAATTGCTCAAGTGTCTCATGTTAAAAAGCGCATTCAATTCAAATATGGTCTTGATGAACATTTTCCTGCAAAGCTTTTGTGCCGGTCTAAAATAAAAATTCTTCTGTATTTTATTGTTTTCTTTAATATATGTAATGTAAATAAAAGTAACTACCACATTACTATTTGAATTCTTAAATATCCCATACATAATACACATTTTGCCTACTCAGACATTCCCAAGATGATGTCGACAGGTATCCTTATTTTCGTTTAAGTCACTAGCCTCACACACACATATACACACACACACTAATATTTATATGCTGGACTCTCCTGTCGTTTTTTCGACATATGAGGTTCCTTGAAACAACATAGTGATTTGATTACAGTGGTGAAGGATTTGTGCAGAGCCGAATACGGAGATCTGGTGCACCGTATGCCACAAGGTCAGATGACCCTCTACTGGTTTTGAATTCACAGTTGCCATCCAAAGCTATCGAACTCAGTCTGTCCTGCTATTTACCCATAGCTGGATGGAGAAAAGGATTCACACACACACACACACACACACACACACACACACACACACACACACACACACACACACACACACACACACACACACACATATATATATATATATATATATATATATATACTGACTCTCCCGTCGAATTCGACGTATGAGGGTCAAGCAGATCAGTTGCTAGGCAACCGACAGCCTAACAACAGCACTTGAGATTTGATTATAGTGCTGAAGGTTTCGTGCAGGACCATCCACACTTTTTGAAGGGCCGAATACAGAGACCTGGTGCACTAAGTTCCACAAGGTCCCCAAACGACCCTCTGCAGGTTTTTGAATTCAGAGTTTTCCTCCTTCTAGACCAGTTGCCATCCAAGACTATAGAAGCTAGTCTGTCATGCTATTTACCCATAGCTGGAGGGAGAAGGTGGCCTGACGATTGCGTCCAGTATGAAACAGAATGTCGCCTCTGAGTGTTGACTTCAATGTTCACTTTTATATTTATATTTACATACGCTCTATCTCCGATATTGTGCACTTTATCATATATATATATAGCTGCCCTTAAAACTATATTTCTTTATATATATATATATATATATATATATATATATATATATATATATATATATATATATATATATATATATATATATAGGGAAAAAGAAAAGACAAAATAAAATATTTAATAGATGGTTCTGTATTCGGCCACATGCTACAAGGTCCCCAAACCAACCGCAGGGTTTGATTTCAGGGTTGTCCTTTTCCTAGACCATTTTCCACCCAAAGCTACAGAACCCAGTCTGTTCTGCTATTAATCCATAGCTACGGAGAGAAGTGGATTCACTCCAAGGTTATTAGCACGATCGAATGTATATCAGATATAGATAGAAATCCGACAGGATTATAAAATAATATAATGAACAAGTAGGAAACGTATCTCAATCTATCATGTTTAACATTTATTAAAGCCTCGTCATAGATCGAGATAGAAACTGGTCAGATACATGTCACGTATATAAACCCGTTAATGGTTTGTATCTTTCTAATACATAAAATGATGAAAATTTACAAATGTTTTTCAAAATACATGCAGGAGAAACGCTTTAATGATAAATCCAGTAAAAACCTGATTGATACAATATCTCGCTGCGTTTCACTGACTCACACAGATGTGATGACAGACATTCCACCCTCTAAATAAACATACACAAGAATAGAAAATCCAACCAAATACAAAATTACTTGCAGCATCTCGCTACATTTCACCGACAAAAAAACAAGGGTGACATCTATATATATATTACTCACATACACGTAATTCTATACTTCCATAAATTACGTTACAGTCCAACATACACATAGACACACAAGCGTTTACTTACATACACTCTCTGACACTATTACATGCTTTAACTTCCAAAAATCTTCCTCAAACATATTTTTACATATTATCTATTGTGTTTATACACGTGACACATATCTGACCAATAAGAAATAACCCCATAATCTTACCTTCTCAGTACTCTGACTCTTTGCTTTTCATTATATCTCGATCTCTGACGAAGCTTTAATAAAAGTGAAACATGTTAGAGTGAGATACACTTCCTACTTGTTCTTTATTTTATATATATATATATATATATATATATATATATATATATATAATTATTTATTCGAAACTTATAACATAAATATGTTATAAAATCATTACAAAAATAGCCATTTTGTTTCGACACTTCTGATGTCTTATTAAGTGATGGTGTTGAATGTAGAATAAAGGGTTTTAAAAAGTTCAAATCAATCAAACACCCCTCGCTAGGGGAAACGATGTTACATAAGCTGGAATGACCAATCAAAATACAAGTATATGAGAATTCAAAAAAAATGACAACAAACTTTGGTTATAATAAATTATTTAATGCTTTCATGTTAGGGTTAGACTAAAAAAGAATTCTTTCTAATTAAAATTAAATTATACTATACAATTAAAAATTAACAATTTTAAATTTTGAATTTAATCAATATTAAGTTTAAAATTATAAAATTATTTAAAGAAGAAACTGAGGAAAAAATGCGTTTTTTTTTTAATTATTTTGTTTTTATTAAAATTAAGTTGGAATAAACGTTAAGATCTAATGCTGTTCTGAACTCCGCGATAATACATTTGAAGCAAAAATAGGCAAGGAAGTAAGTGTGTTTCTTATACATAGGTTGTTTTTTTCCAAGATGGTTTTTCATGATATTATATATATATATATATATATATATATATATATATATATATATATATATATGAACACTTTTAGGAAAAACTGAATATTAAGAAGCAGTGCCCAATTTATCACAAAGTTCGTTTTTAGAACCAGTACACCTTCAGGTTTTGAATTCAAATTCATCTCCTAGACTGATTTCCAAGCTAGGCTAAAGAATCCAGTATACGTTAATATTTATACATTATTCATTTATTTCCCACACACGCTACCACACAGTGAATGAACGAGAAGCGTACACGAATATACATTTCAATACAGTAGAATGGCATTCGACACACATTTTCTAGTATCGTTAACCAGGGGTGGGGAAGAAGTTCTTTCTTTGTGGTTGACCAAAGACGATATTTTTCTGGAATTTTAATTTCGAACGAAACCTCCAGTCAACTCGTGCCAACAGAACTTGTAGGTAAGTGAACAAAGTTATTGTGTTAAAGAATTCATCGATATTTTTTTCCTCCGAGAATCTGAATACGCTCCGCCTACAAAGAGATACATCGTCGGCCTTGTGACAAAGCTAATTCAAGAGAAAGAGACACCCCATCGACAACAACACGACCTCCAATGGTGTAACAATAGCAACACGAACTACTACATCTCTTGCCGTCTCTCTTGTGTTGTGGTTGTCGTTGTGAAAACAGTATTAGGCGAATGATAGCATATGGATAAGATTGTCTGTGGGTTTTTGCTGGAAGTCATGGCAGGAAGATATTGTCATTGGTTGCAATATAATAAATAGAAAACCAGTTTTTCTATGTCGATATGTCAGAGGAAATTAATTAAAAAAATACTGTAGGTTTGAAGTTTTATAATAACAGTGTAATACGACACTAAACAGTACAAGAATAATAGCTCACTATATCTGGGAAGTCTTCTAACAAAAAGTGCGAAGAAGTATTGCGATGGTCATAGATGCCTTTCAAAAGCTAAGCAGTGTATTAAGAAACAGGAAATTTCGTTAGAAAGAAAGAAAAGAGTATTGAACTATTACGTGATATTTATCCTACTGTATGACAGTGAGTGTTGGGCAATCTCCTCAAAGGCGAAGAAGAGACATGAACTGATAGAAATGTGGTCCTACAGAAAGATGCCGAGAATACCATGGACCCAACATGTGAGCAACGACGAGGCTTTTGAGAAAATAGAAAAAAAAGGAAATTTATGTTTAACATTGGGGACAGGCAGTTAAAATTTCTGAGGCAAATTTGGAAGGAGGGCTTGGAAAATATGTTACTCCCAGGACATGATATGTTTATCATTTTACAAATAATTTTCTCCACAGCACGATTATTTGGTTGAATGATAATTAAAATTATATCGAAATTTATGGCGGCAAGCATGTTTTATTACTTGATACCGTATTTTGCGGCTTACAAGATGTATTTCTTTCCTAAAAAATACCCTGAAAAATATGTGTGCGTCTTCCAAGGCGAATCCAAGTCAACGCCCATGTTCAAGTAAGTTTGGACGGTCAGCTTATTGGCTTGAATGATAGAGACGTGGATTTGTATGTTCAGCCATTACACTCTAACGTTAGCTATCTAATTCATTCTTTTATATGATGTAACCTCAGTATTTAGATGTTACAAGTATTTCCAAGATTATGAACCTTCCTGGAGCCGAGCCACAAGCTTAAACATGCTTTGCTTACGAGCAGCGGCGGGAGCCTTTCTGATCTTGAATAGTATGTCATTGGTATACAAAGAAAATCGGAAGAGTGATTAATGTAAAAATATGTGGCGCCAATATGTGAGGGACACATGGTGAATGTGTTGTTGTATGAGAAAGTCCTTTTTCTTAGAAATTTCTTTCCAATATTAGGGTGCGTCTTCCAAGCCGCAGTGGCTTGTAAGCCGGAAAATACGTTAGTTCCTCACCAGTTTGATGCTTCTATACAGTGCCTGTATTTAACACAAAAACTTCATAGCCATAAGACTGCTGAAGCCCTTCTGTTTGGAGCGAGAGTGATTTCCTGCACGCGAGTCCCTTTTTTTTTTCATAAGTGTTTAAGTTGATCGCAAGTGTTTTATTTATTTTTTCTGTTTAAAACAGTTCATGTATACATAGACCATTATTAAGAGGAAAGATTTTGTTTTCTTTTTACTGCATCGAGGAAAGGCAGGGCAAAATTCGTTCTAAATGTTTCGGTTAAAAGATGCACGAAATCAAAAGATCAAACAACCTTCAAAATAATACTGCCAAACCCCAGATGTTACATGTGAAGAAGCTCGCTGAGAGGATCGGCTGAAACATTTTAAAATAATCGTAATAACACTTAACAAAATTTACTGACAGTAGTTAGTCAATTAATCACTTGAGGGGCAAAGCGACGAATAACAAAGAATAGAGTAGTATAAAAAATAAACCAAAGTAAAGGATCTCAGCATTATTCTTTTAAATATTTAGAAATCTCGAAGCTTGTTTTTATAACATCAAATATTGCCTTGTGTTTTCATTAATATGACTAATACATCTATTTTAATCTTTTCATATATGGTTTTCCCCCGTTTAATAAAAGGAAAAAGAAAGTTGACCTTTATATTTCAGAAGATCGGTCTTTATGGAGAGAAGATTTTAAATGTTGTTTTGTCAGTGTTATTATTCAAATACAGCATCTTATCTACTTTTATTTATTCAAAATAAACCTTCAGGAAACAGTTTAAGAGAGAATTGAATATAAAAAGCCGACAAACTTTAAACGATCAAGCTACAGTTATAATAAAAATGGAAATTTTTGTTCGTTCCAAAAGAGAAAGTTTAAACTAACTAACTAAATAAATAAATAAAAATAAAAAAAGGTGCAGGAAAAGTAAAGATGGCGATCAAGAAATCCGAGTTGACCGGCTGTGTGTGATGGATTTATCTCCATCATTGTCATGGCAGTGATGGAAGAAGGCTGACGAGGCATGACTCTATGTAATTGCTACCTGCCCAGAAACGAGTAATTAGTCATTCAACATCGACGAACTATTTTCTGATTTATTTTCTTGATTTATTTTTGCTGTACGTTTGGTTCTTTGTGCTTAGCAGCAGAAGGGTGCCCGAGGTTACTTCTATTTTTTCTTTGTTTTTTTTGTTGTATTTTTTTTTGTTTTTAAATCTTTTTCTGATTTTTTTTCTTCTTTTGATGCTGAGTGTAATCAGTGACCTGTGCATGCGCACGAGGTCTGATCATGCGTTCTCAGTGGATTAAATCCGCTTTTGCAACCGAAACAGAGATATAAAAGCAGCGAAAAAGAATAGATAAAAGTAAAGAAAAATTGCAAGAAATGAAAGAAGGCGAAGAACAGGCGAGAAAAATAGAAAAAAAAGTATCGAAGAGAGCAGATGAAAAATTTACCAGAGAAGCATAGGAATAGAAAAGAAAAAAAAGATCAACATATATATATATATATATATATATATATATATATATATATATATATATATATATATATATCTGAGGGAAAATATAATCTGAGAAGACGAAAGCCAAAATGTTTTTTATTTGAATAAAAGAAAAGCTGAAGACAAGGAATCTAAAAGATATTCGAAAAAATACCCCCCTCAAAACTGTGGTAGTCAGGAAAGCCCCAAAAGTAAAAAGAAAAGCTTTTAAAAAGACAATAAAAGTAGCAGTGGGTTAAATATAAAAAGAAAATAATTAGACAGTTGGAAAAAGTAAATTAATGGAATTTGAAAAAAAAAAAAAGAAAAAAAAAGAGAATGAATCTGGCTAAAAATGTCTCTTAAAGTAAAGAAAAAGATATAAAAATAAAAGAAAACTCAAGAAATATCGGATAGGTTAAATAGTAACCGAAAGATGAAGACGTTTCATTAAAGGATGTCACGTCATTGTGTCCAGTAAATGTGTTCTGGTAATCATTTATGTTTGGTAGGACGATAACAAAAAGAGCAACCCCTCCCCCCCCAATAAAAAACAAACAAAAAAAAAACAATATGCAACAGATAAACAAACAAACAAAATTGGAAAAATGTAAACTTGAAAGTGAAAAATATTACCTGTACAAAAGAAAGCAGAGAGAAATATACTTTGATTTTTCAGATTTCACATTCACGAAAAAAAAAAAAATAATAAAGAGAATAAAAATAAATCAGAAAAATAAATTCAATTAAAATCACAAAATTGTATATATATATATATATATATATATATATATATGTGTGTGTGTGTGTGTGTGTGGATACAAATGTAAAAGGAAGACTGAAAAAAGTCCCGCCTAAAAGGTACAGACACACAAAAAAGTGCTCAATACAAAATTGAAAATCGAATATGTAGAGCTAAGATATTTAAGAAAAGGCTAAAACACCAACCTACCTCGCAACTCGGGTTTCAAAAGAAAGGTCTCCTCAGGCAAGCGGAAGGATATATATATATATATATATATATATATATATATATATATATCAGAGAGAGAGTGGAAGAAAGAATGATAGAATACCAGTAAAAAATCTTATCTTTACTGATGTTTACTCAATTCAATAGCCCTTGATCTGGCGTAGTAGCACCTGTTTGGGTCCAAGCTATGGGCAAACATAAACGAAACCCCCATGAATGTATAAAAATATATTTTAATAGTAAAGATATCAGCAATATATACATATATATCAGTGAGGACTAGAAGATCTTGGAGGCTCACCCATAAACCGTGCTATCGTCGGCATATTTAGTAACAAATAAACCAGGCTGTAGTGTCTACGGCCACATCACACTGAAAGTGATAGCTAAATTTTCCTCCATACATAGTGAGCAAAATTTATCGCCTGTCTTATATTCATAACATTTTTTTTAATATTTCCCATTTTAAAATTGGATCATTATTGTCTTCATCAATTTGTAAGTTGAGTTAACCGAGATTTTTCAAAACGACTATTACCAATGTGGACTTTCTCAAAGCAAAAAACGAAATGAATTTAATTAAAGAAAGTAACTAATAATAACCAAAAACCCAAAAAACAGAATGTTCTTAGCAACTGGAAGAATGTAGAGAACGCTATTTTAATATTGTTAACTGAAAATAACGTCATTTACAGTCACGTATGGAGAATATTGTCATTATAGCTGTGTTGAAGGATTCAATCATTTTCTTTTGATTTTACGATATTGCTGTGTACGTTTGTTTGGGAGAGCAGTAATTTTGTTAAGAAAGGTGAAATAGGGAAAAAGCCTGGGCGTAGATTAATATTTAGGTAATATTCTATGGTGGCACTCTCTAGAATTTTAATTCTGAGTGAGTTATTTTCTTTTTTCCATGAGTGTAGCATTTTTAGGATCAAAATTGTGGTTGAATTTATTTCTATGTATGACTAGTGCATTAGCTAAGATTTTTTGTGAGGTCTCTTTTGTGGCCATAAATAGGAAAATAGCGTTGTCTACATTCTTCCAGTTGCTAAGAACATTCTGTTTTTTTGTTATTATTAGTTATTTTCTTTAATTAAATTCATTTCGTTTTTTTCTTTGAGAAAGGCCACATTGGACGAAACGCGTCAACAACAACTACGGTTTTCCAATTGTCATTTATATTTATAAATATTGTCTTTTCTACAGGTTAACTCTGAGAAATTTTCATATATATATATATATATATATATATATATATATATATACTCGACTCTCGTCGAAATCGACGTATGAGGGTCAAGCAGATCAGTTCCTAGGAGACTGACTGCCCGACACTGGCACATGAGATTTGATTATAATGGCGAAGGTTCCATGCAAGGACCATCCACACTTTTTAAAGGGCCGATTACAGAGACTTGGTGCTCTACGTACCACAAGGTCCCCAAACGAACCTCCGCAGCTTTTGAATTCAGAGTTGTCCTTCTCCTAGACCAGTTGCTATCCAAGGCTATAGAACCCAGTCTGTCCTGCTATTTACCCATAGCTCGAGTGAGAAGAGGATTCACACCTTTCCCTAGGGTATTAGCACGTAAGTGAATGTAAGTGAATTCGACTGGAATTCGAACTCGGCTCTCCGATTCCTCAATCAAGACCTCTATCCATATTTGATTTTCTTTTTCATTTTTTTCATCTGAATTCTTGAGTAGGCATTTACCCATTTCTAAAGATGTCATTGTTCTGTTTTCTATTTTAGCCTAATCTTTTAACCTTGCATATTCATTTTTACTTATTTCTTCCATTTCGCATTTTATTTTAAAGTCTCTGTTATCCTTCTTAAGAAATACACACCTCTCATTAGTGCCTTTCCCGCGTCTATATTTAGTAAAATATTTTCGTACCCGAAACGTAAAATAATTTCAGATATAATCCTCTTTTTCTTTGATCTGACAATATTTCCTATTAATATAAACGTTATTTTAGTGGCTTCACGTGTTTGAGTAGAACCTTCTATATATAAGTTTCTCTACTATTTCAGTCCCTTATCAAACGAGGGAAAGACAACTGAAATAATTATTTGTCAGACTAAGCATGGATGTATTCAATTAAACTGATGCTCTGTCCCCGATTGACACAGATACATTAAAATGAAACGGCAAATTTATCTGACAATTATTCGCCTGTTATTATGCCCTTTTAAGCGAGGTCAAAATGCCATCTTCAAACGATAGTTTGAAGGCGCACCTCGTTGTACACTTAGTTTCCGGACCGAACAAAAAGAGTTCTGTACAATTACCATTTCCTCTCAGGAAAGGTTAATACCAACGGCAGGATCTTGCCTGGACTAACTTGGTTGGGTGTCACCAGTTTCCTTGTAATCTAAATTTTAGGATAACACGTTTTACACATGTTTAATATTTGGGGACATTAATATTGAACTGGCATGCAATATTTGAGCAGATGTACATGCTTGCGTATCTGTCTATCCATGTCGTTTACTATTTATCTTTCTATTTGCACCCGTTTAAATATATCAATTTTACTCATTTTTGTCGTACATGACCAATATCAGGACTTTAGAAGCTTATCCACATCTATCTATCTATCTATCTATCTATCTATCTATCTATCTATCTATCTATCTATCTCAGGCTCTTTGTATCTACATTCAGACACAAACATTCACACATATCTATCTATTTATCTATCACTCAGTGACTTACGAAGTTTAATGCTATCTATCTATCTATCTATCTATCTATCTATCTATCTATCTAGATAGATAGATAGATAGATAGATAGATAGATAGCTAGCAGACTTTGCGTAGGTATGTAAGCATTTTTTACGCATTTACGTCTACGTGTATTGATAACTTGTTTCGCTCATTACAATAGCTTTGGCACCTTTATGTAAAAAAATACGAACATGTACATATCGATTCCAAGTGATTGATTCATAACGGCCTTAACAAATCTGGGACTTAGGCATACCCACATATGCATATATGCACGCACACACACACACACATATATATATATATATATATATATATATATATATATATATATATATATATATATATATATATATGTCTCTAAAGTCTTTGTAGTAAAGTCAATTACAGTGGAACTTTAGATGATGAAATCATGCATCGGATTGCTGAGGCTACCAGTGCTTTCGGCAAACTTTGCCATCGCTTGTGGGATGAGCGGGGTATTCGACTGGATAGGAAAATTCGGGTTTACAGAACTGTTGTACTTGCCATCCTTTTGTATGGCTCAGAGTCGTGGGCTCCATACAGGTACTATATATGCCAGCTGGATGTTTTCCATAAAAGCTGTCTGCGTGCAATCTGTGGAGTTAAGCTTCAAGATAGGACATCTAACGTAGAACTGTTTAACAGGTGTAATATTGGAGGAATCGAGACTTTTATCATACAGTCTCCGTTACGGTGGACTGGTCATGTCTTGAGAATGTCTGATACCCAAGATCCTAATGTACAGCCAGTTAGATTAGGGCTACAGGAATATAGGACGCCCATGGCTAAGATACAAAGACAAGCTGAAAAGCAACTTGTCAGCAGTCAATATACCACATAACACCCTTGAGCGTTTAGCTTCGGAGCGGGTAGAATGGAGACAAATGTGTATTAGTGGACTCAGCAATTTTCAATCTGTCTGAATCATCTTCAAGAATGGAGAGCAAGATCTAAAAGGTCAGCCAATCTAACAGTGATCTCATTTCACAATCCTGACACTTGCTTCATATGTGGCCTCCTTTATAAATCGCTAGCGGGTCTTAAATGACACTTATGATTATCGCACAAACTTTCATAACTGAATCAATAAGCTGTCAGATCCTCATACGTCGAAACCGACGGGAGAGTCCATTATATATATATATATATATATATATATATATATATATATATATATATATATATTATCTTAGGATACGCAACATTTAATTTAAATTATTTTTAATTTTATTTTAGAATACGTAACATTTAATTTAAAATTTATTGCTCTACTATGTATTGAGCCCTCTTTTAAATTAAATGATACGAAAGTTGTAATTGTACTCTGTTCGTTCTCATCTTAACTAGATACATGCTTTCATATATATATATATATATATATATATATATATATATATATATATATATATATATATATATATATATATATATATATATACACACACACACACACAAGAACACACACATATATATATATATATATATATATATATATATGAATAGAGGTGGGTAAATTAAATAACTAGATATTAGCATCCGTATATGCGCGCGTTAGCGTGCATACACAGTTAAGCAAATATTTACTAAATTTACTTTAAGGTGTAAACAAAACAGCGCTCGATGTGGTTAGACCGAGTTAAGAAATATATATTGATAATAATATATTGATATATTGATATTGATATGATATACATATACCTACGTTTGTGGTGCGACTTAATGTCGTTGTTATACCAACAACAATATTACTTATGCTTCATAAAAATCATTAGTAATATTTCGTGCCTGATGAGTTGGTAGAACAAAGAAACTTAAGTCGCACTCGAAATACAGGTATATATATATATATATATATATATATATATATATATATATATTACATTGAATACGACAGGTAAGGTGCTTTTATTTATTTTTATACATTTTCTCATGCGATCTAATTTTTTTTTTCTTTTCAGATGATAAATTATATAATGCATTTATATTTATACCCATGTAAATGCATAATTCATATGGATTAGAAAAAAGGCATATTTTAGACGAGTTTAAGCCCCTCACTTTCATTTCGTGAGTATGCTCATAATTATTGAGGAAAAAATCGAATGAAAATTCCCAGTCGTACATAATCTTTCAACTGACGACATTTAAATTAATTTTATTGAATTTTATTTCTAATAAATCTATTTAGTTTCGAAACTTTAAACTTGTATAATTAAACTGGCTATTTTATGATTGCACCTATTTGAAATATATTGACACTAGTGTGTCTGGGTGTGTGTGCGTATGTGTGTATATGACTGTGTGCGAGCGTGTGCATGAGTGTGCATGCGTGTGTAAGTCTGTGTGTATATGTGTGTATGTCAATATACGTGTATATATGTCTATCTTGTGTGTGTATGTGAGCGAGCGATTGTATGTGAATGTGTATGTGTCTTTGTATATGTTTATGTTATGCGTGTTTTTGTGTATATATGTGTGCGAGCTTGTGTATGTGTGTGTGCGTATATATATATATATATATATATATATATATATATATATATATATATATATCAGCTTTCACTACTATAAGCAAATAACTGAGTTGTTGACACTAATACATCGAAAATTGACGGGCAAGTCTAGTATATATTAAAAATATACATAATACCCTACATTATTTGCGCAATTCTGAGTTTCATACCGTATCAAATACACATTCGCATATATATATATATATATATATATATATATATATATATATTATTTTATAATTATATTATATTATAATTATATTTTTATATATTATAAAATTACTGATTTAAAAATACTATGATTCAAAAACAGAAAATAACAACTTCAAATTCACTTATTTAATAAAATTAAAAGCATTTGAAAATGAAACATAACTAGTGTTTTTAATTTAATTAAAAAGAATTAATTAAATAATTGAATTTAAAGTGGTTAGTTTCTGTTTATTCTTTAATTTGCTACTGTAAATCCTGTGTAGCTAAGAAACCATATTTTTAAATCAGTTAATTTATAATATTTATGCTCTGTAAATTTACATTGAGCACTGTTTTGTAAAAAATAAAAAAATATCAATAAGAAGACTGGTTTATATATCTTACTGTTCTTTCTTTTTTTACTAATATATATATATATATATATATATATATATATATATATATATATATATATATATATGGTTGGATTGATGTGAGTTTGTTATGTTAGCTCTATCTCTGATATTAATCGCTTTCTAATAAGTACCGCGCATATAATATATAAATAATTATATATATATATATATATATATATATATATATATATATTTATATTTATATACACATTTTTTCACACACACACACACACACACACACACACACATATATATATATATATATATATATATATATATATTTATATTTATATACACATTTTTCACACACACACACACACACACACACACACACACACACACACACACACATATATATATATATATATATATATATATATTGCTGGGACACTGCAGGAAAAGATTCACCTTTGTTTAAATATGTCGCTTTAAACGGTTTAAATTATTCGACCAATCAGACTGATTGCGTCTCCGCCTCCTTTCAAATGAAAGAATTTGCAAATGCAGTGTATTGAACACGTATATTAACAAGTCCGCCTAAATGGGTATATTGAGTAAATCTGATCAAATTTTTGCTTTGAACTCGTTGAACATATGGCAGATAGACAAATGGGTTATGTAAATATATCGATATATTCTATTGATTTACCATTAAGTTGACTTTTTCAATCGCACATATAGAGAAAAATACGCAATTATTTATATAAGGTATTGATTACAAAATGAGGTCATGAAATGTTACCAAGATTAACTGAACACACACGCACCAATACAAACACACCCACACACACACACACACACACACACACACACATATATATATATATATATATATATATATATATATATGTGTGTGTGTGTATAAGTGCGCAGGTATACAGAAAATAGAAAAGAACACGTTGTGTGCATAATCCGTAATTCCTTAGTATTTTTGTTTTTATTTTTAAGAAGACAGTGCTCCATACAGAAGTAGAGCTTTATTATAATATTTTTTGTTTAAAAATTCCTTCGTTCCTTCGCTACATAAGAAATCTCATGTTTTCAAAAACGAGGTGTTTAAACCATCCAAATAATTAGTAAAATTAAGTTGAATTGAATTATTTGGATGGATTTAAACACCTCAATTTTTGAAACATGAGAACCCTTACGTAGCGAAGGAATCATATTTTAAACAATAAAAATATTATATATATATATATATATATATATATATATATATATATATATATTGAATATCGAATCTCACCATGGTCGATTTGTCAGTAAGTAGACTTTCTGAAGTTATCGGAATGGATCGAGATCGATCCCAGCGTGCGGTATGTTTGGAAAGTGCCTGAAAACCATACGAAGGGTTGACCCAAGCCTTGTGCGTGAAATTGGATAGACGGGACCCTTGGAAGCAGTCTATAGCGGTGCTAGCTCAAACTGACAACTTATCGAGGCCCTATGGCTTGAGTGTGTTGACTTTGTTCAAATTGTTTATCACGCTAGATAACACGCTCTTTCCCAGAAAATATAACTAACGTCTGCTTAGCATAGTTGCTGTACAAACACAGGTGGGCACCGTGGGTGTTGAATAAACACAAAATGCGCCTGAGCAAGCGTCTGCAATGGGGATTGGCTAGCCACCCCACTAGACAGGTATACTCGAATACTAGTGGCCAGCTATATATATATATATATATATATATATATATATATATATAACGTCATCCACAGACAGACTGTTTCGCTGTTTCACAGCTCATCAGTGTGGCTAGACATCCGGTTGCCTCTAGCTAGGATCGAAACCCGACTGAATTGGTGTCGGTTGGAAATTCTAACCATTATATATATATATATATATATATATATATATATATATATATATGATCAGAAAAAAAAAATACCCATCTCCATAATAATTATGAAATAATCTGTCATAACTGCTCTTCACGATACATTGGGAAATTTATTTACATTATTTAAAATATTCAGACTGTTATCATCATCACTGCCATATTGACAACGATTCGGCCGTTGTGCGCTCCACCCTTCTTCAGGTGATTCGAATTTCGAACGGAACACTTTATTTCGTACGCAGAGGGAAGATTGTTCTAGTTCCACGTGACATGCCTCTTCCGGATGTCTTAGTTATTTCTCTTTTCTCAACTCTTCAAGTTTTTGTTCACCATTGCTGTGGCGTGGTACTGCACTCACAACTATTTGGGTCTAGTCACTGGATCTAACCAACATCTTTATGTACTGGGCCATGTGTCCTTGAGAAGGCCGGCGGAGCGTACAATGGTCGAAACGTTGTGAATATGCCAATAATTTTAATAAGATAAATAATCATAATACCTCATCTGAGAGATATAAACAGATAATTGGAAACATGTTGAAATTTAAAAAAAACGTATATAGGAACACAAAAAGGATCTTATGCACAGCAATTAATCAGATACATTTGTAAATAACATAGAAATATATTCAACCTCAATTTTATCTAAAGAATGACACAATTAAGAAAAGAGAAATTAACTTACTTCAATATCATTTACTCACTTTCGTTTATTAGATATTCAATTATGTCACTTAGGATCTTCCATATTTAAACACAAAACGCAGTTTCGTAAGAAAACGTAAACAAAGAGAATTTTAAGAATGGATTTTTATTAATCCCTGAAAAGGTCTTTTTTCACATTATTTTTAGTGGATATTCGTGTTTGGATAGACACTTTGTCGGAGTTAGCTCATCCTTAATTCCTTTATTGTTCACTAGGGGGTCACTCTCTCTATACTATAAATACTGGGCGACTCCTCGCCTCGTTCTCTATCCTTCAGGCCTCGTGACGCATCCCACCTCGCGTAAAGGTGAGGTTAATCCTCTTTTTCATTTCTTAATTTCAGCGACTACAATGTAAGCTCTCTTAGAAGATCTGCGTCTACCCATTTGTGGGAGACGCCATGAACATTATACATACATACACGTACGTACGAACATTCACCAAAATACGAACATTCACCAAAACACAGGCACAAATGTTCACACACGCAAATGTTAATGTCTATGTCCATTGTAAAATTGTGTTGTTTAATACATATTTTGTTGACATATATATATATATATATATATATATATATATATATATATATATAAAATTTCTCCGATTTAACCAGTAGAGAACACAATATTTATGAATAAAAATAACAATATGAAAACTAGTAATTGCTGACGCGTTTCGTCCATTGTGGACTTTATCAAAGCACAATACGAAATGAATTTAACTGAACAAGGTAACCAATAAAAACAAAAACAGAATGTTCCTAGCAACTGGAATGTAGAGAAACGCTATTTTCATATTGTTAACTGAAAATATTTGTCATGGGTGAAGAATATATTGTCATTTTTATTCATAAATATATATATATATATATATATATATATAATATATAAACTTAGATTGGATTAAAAATATGGATCGATATTGTGATTTTCTTTCTTCGTTTAATGATAATGTTATTAAGCTTATCAGACGTTATGAAAAGAATTTACATAAAATAAATAGACAACATTTGTCTATATTATTTAATGAAACATGTATATATATATATATATATATATATATATATATATATATATATATATATATAGATAGATAGATAGATAGATAGATCTTGTTTGTTTACTTTTCATCTTCGGTTCGAGTAAATTTGAGTCCGCCATTTTCTTGTAGTTGAACCGTTTAATATTCTACCAGAAGTTACACACTTGTTTCTAATACAATAAACACACAAATAGACACAGTCCTCTACAACTTCATTTATTTATTAAACAGATATAAAAAAACTTCGATTGATGTATGAGAGATTTCACTTGGAAGAACGAAATTCAAGTCGATAAGGCGCATCAGATTAAACAGCGGTACCATGATTTCTTAAACTTTCAGGACGGTAGATAAAAATAAATTAATATACAGTTTAATAGATAAACGGAACGTCTACTCAAATACAAGTATCCAATAATAATAATAACGTTTACAGTTATAAAATAGCTGCCGGATAAATAAAAATCAATTCTCTTGGTCTGTTTATCTATTTAACGGCAACTTCTATGCTAGCATGAAAATTATTCTTTTATTTCACAACAGAAACATTCTATGACAAACTGTATACAAAGATAATGGCGGACCTTTCTGTTTTATTGATTCGTTGAATACTCCTTATAAAGCCTTTGCAGGTTGTTTTCTTTCTGGGTATGACGATAAACTACTTCCGCGTCCTGGGTAAGACGATAAACTACTTCCGCGTCCTGGGTAAGACGATAAAATACGCCCGATCAGGAGGTTTTGAGAAGCATGAAATCACCTCTTAATTGCTGGTATTCCCAGGTTCACTCTGACCCGGACTGGTGTCACTTGTTAAGGGTCCCAACTATGGGTAAATCGTTAACCCCCAAACTGGGGCCAAAACACAAAGTGTAAAAATACGTTTTAATACCAGAAATTATTTGTAAAAAATTATTGCCAGCAATAAACTTTTGAAAAAAAATATTACCAGCAATAGATTTTTAAAGGAAAAAAAATATTACCAGAAATACATTTTGGGGAAATAAATATTAACAGCATTTAAAATTCTGTCGGCAGTAAATAACCCATTATGCCATAAAACAAAAGAAACCAGACCAAATCAGGTTATTTAAAGCCAGAAAATATTTTTACAGTGTAAGAATGTTTTTGGGAGATAATAAGGATTTATTGATACCCTTCTTTTCTAATTAACTCAGTACTGGTGGGCTGGTGAAATGTGGATTCATACCCTTCCCAATCTTATTTGCACGTAAGAAAATATAACGAACCCAACGCGGATTGGAACTAGCTTCTCTGATTAAGAATTTCGAGTCATTATCCATTACACCACCCGCACATCCAAGCTTACAGCACCTGGTATTACCAAGAGTTCACCCACCAAGGTACTGACTAGGCTCGCCTATCTGTTTCATTAACCGATTTACTGGCAAAACGAATGCAGGTCGTGGAAGCCATTTGAGATTTCAGGAAGAGCCAAGATTCATTTAATTTCAGACAGAGGCCATGCTCAAAATCGAACAGACAGCCATCATGCATTTATTAATTTAATATTCTTTTAAAACAAATTTACAAAACAGACTTTTTTCTTTCTAGATAATGACTGAAGCCAATCAATAGCTCGGTAAAACGACAAAGGAAGCTTGTCCTTCAACACTAAGATATGGAAATTGATTCACCAAGAAGATAAAAAAAATATGAGAGGTTTAATGTGCATAACTTGAATATATTTTTTTACGTCATTTATATCTGATACACAGAGCACACACACACACATACACACACACACACACACACACACAAATATATATATATATAATTATTTATTCAAAAATTATAACATAAATATATTATAAAATCACTACAAAAATAGCCATTTTGTTTCAATTGAAACAAAATGGCTATTTTTGTAGTGATTTTATAACATGTTTATGTTATAATTTTCGAATAAATAATTATATTCGATCTACTCTGTATTGAGCACTCTTTTAAGAAGAACACTTGTTGGTTATTGGAATCTATTCCGTATACACAATCCTATACTTGTATATATATATATATATATATATATATATATATATATATATATATATATATATATATATATATATATATATATATATATATATATATATATATATATATATATATATATGTGTGTGTGTGTGTGTGTGTGTGTGTTTGTTTTGTTTTTTATTACGGCATATCAACTTCAATATATTACATAATGCCGATAATTTTTATTGTGGTAATTATTAAGACACATGGCACAGTGGATAAAGGCGTTGGTTAGATCCAGTGACAGACCCAAAGAAGGTGAGTTCAATTCCTGGTTAAGGCAGTGGAGAACTTTCAGAGGGAAAATTAGCAGGAGATAACTGATAACTGACATCCATCAAAACATGGCATGTGGAATTAGAACCCCAGCGATCGAAATAAAGGGTTCAGTTCGAAATTCCAACCACCTGAAGAAGGCCGGAGCGTACAACGGCCGAAACGTTGTGACAAATATGGCGACAAAGATGAGGACAATAGTCCGACTAATGTAAATACTGTAATAATTTTCGTTTCAAAAATCTAATCTGGTAAAACATGTATCGCTGGTAATAATTTTTCTTACAAAATATTTCTGGTATTAAAACCTATTTTTATACTTTTGTAGTGTTTTGACCCCAGTTTATGAGTTAACTATTTGCCCATAGCTGGGACCCTAACAGGTGTTACCACTCCGGGTCACACCAGCAATTAAGAGGTAGTTCAACGGTCTTCAAAACCTCCTGATCAGAGGCCTTGCTGTTGGATGTAGTTTATCGTCTTACCCAAGACGCATATATATATATATATATATATATATATATATATATATATATATATATATATATATATATATATATATATATATATATATATTTTTAAACGTATAACGACGGATTAAAGTATTCAATGTCAGAGTGTATATATATATATAAAAGTGTGCACTGAGATCAACGCCCTGTGGTGACTGTCTGTTTCATGTATTAAACGCAATCGTCAGGCCATGATTGATAGGTTTTGACTCAACTCTTTCTCGATAAATTATGCCTAGTATATTATTTTAATGTTTATTGGGAGGGTAGTACACAACCGCCAGGACATGTTATTTCCACGCAATAACATGTCCTGACGGTTGTGTTTAAGCATGACACATACTTTCGCTGCTGAGAGATGACCTTATTGCGAAGCGACAGCCAGCACATATGATTTGATTATCTGTGAAGGTCAAGTACACTTTGAGAGCCGAATACAGAGACCTTATGCACCATGTACTACAAGATCCTCAAACGACTCTCCGCAGGTTTTGAATTCAAGGTTGTCTATCTTTTAGACCAATTGCAATCCATGGCTGTATAATACAGTCCCTCCTGCTATTTACCCATAGCAAGGGGAGAAGAGAGAAATGTTTACGTTTCCCACTAATTAAATGAATGTAACGGATTCTATTGGAATTCGAACTCTGCTCTCTGATTCCTCAATGCGAACCGCTAAGCATTACTCATTTATACATACATACGTACATTTTTTCTTGTTGAACAGTTGTACCTGTTGGACGCGTCCATTTTCATATTCACTTATATCCTACTCCTGCACATTATTCTGCCCATAGCCTCTTTTTCAGGGTTGTCACAAGAAAAGCTTGTTTTTTTTTCAAGTATCTTTTACAACACTTTTCTTATATATAGCACACCTTATATATATATATATATATATATATATATATATATATATATGTAAGGTGTGCTATATTTATGAGATAAAGTGCTCAATATCAGAGATAGAGCGTATGAACATTGAAGTCAACGCTCAGAGGCGACCGACGCAATAAGCGGTCTGAATGCCTCTGAGTGTTGACTTCAGTATTCACTTATATATATATATATATATATATATATATATATATATATATTAGCAGGACAGACTGGGTTCTATAGCCTTGGATGGCAACTGGTCTAGGAGAAGGACAACTCTGAATTCAAAACCTGCCGAGGGTCGTTTGGAAACCTTGTGGCATCCGGTGCGCCAGGTCTCTGTATTCGTCCCTTCAATAATTGTGGCTGGTCCTGCACGAAACCTTCACCACTATAATCAAATCTCATGTGCCGGTGTCGGGCTGTCGGTTTCCTGGAGACTGATCTGCTTGACCCTCATACGCCGAATCTCGACGGGAGAGTCGATTATACATATATATATATATATATATATATATGTGTGTGTGTGTGTGTGTGTTATAAGAAGTTCGGGGCATATAGTTCACCTGTATGAGGAACTCACAGATAAGTAATCTTTCTTAGGTGAACAGGTTATTTGAACGCGGCCCAGTCTTAAACCGAACAAAACCTATAAGAAAAGTATTGTAAAAGATACTTGAAAAAAACCCAAGCTTTTCTTGTGAAAACCCTGAAAAAGAGGCTATGGACAGAATAATGTACAGGAGTAGAATCCATAAGGATATAAGTGAATATGAAAATGGACGCGTCCAACAGGTACAACTGTTCAACAAGAAAAAAATAGATGGATAGTATGACCTTAATAATTGCTGGGTTAATTACATACGCACGATCTCATGACAATCGTCCAATCATTTGCTACCCTGTTGAAATTGTGCTCAGAATATAGTGAGACCATCAAAAGCTCAGGCGATCAAAAACGTTACGTCAGAATCCATCAGGTAACCGGCACCCAGCCAGTAATTTTTACCTACAACAATGCGGCAGGTAATTTTAAATGTTCCATCGACAAACGTACAGAAAATCTTTCTGATGACTGTGACGTCATCAGAAATATTTCACTGGCCCCTGCCAATCAAATAATGATTCATTATATCCTGGAAACATTTCGAAACGGAAATAATAAATAAAATGCAACTAGTGTTTCTCGGTTACCAGACGACTACCACCCACAAACAAGCGCGCGCACGCGCGCGCACACACACACACACACACACATATATATATATATATATATATATATGTGTGTGTGTGTGTGTGTAGAATTTTCTTTTGTATATGTGTTCGTTTATATAATAAAATCTATATTTGCCGATTTAACCTGAACTTTTATCTCTCTGCTGAATATACAAAAATATAATTAATACATGTGATCAAATGTTACAGAGAAAGGCTCACTTTTGTTTACCCTTTAGTTGTTAATATTTGTAAGAAATGCCCCAATGTTTTTGATCGAGCGCTTTCGTTAATTCGTTTAACCATTAACAAGATATTATACCATAAAGGTTAAGGATCGAAACACTGATTAGAATCGTAATTTTTTGTTTATCTTTCAATTTTTAAATGTCAGTGATTTTGCGTCTGTGTTTTGCGTTACACACTTTTGATTGGACGAAAACAGCAGAGGTTAACGACATAATGCAAACAGTCTTTGTCTTTGGCCTTTGTTCATACGTATTAAAGAAAGACTTCTACTTCTTCGTGAAAACGTCATTAAGACAAAATATCTTCTTTAAAGTTCGAAAACAAAGCATTCGACAATATGCAGACATTTATTTTTAAGATTCAAAGAGAAAAAAAATATGCCATCGTTAGAATGTTTTTTTCTTTATAATCTTTTTATTATGGATCATGCAAAAAGAAAGATAACCTTCCTGTCATGCGCATACCAACCACTCCTACCTGATACATTATAATAGCCCGGACATTCGAAAAGCAAAGAGTGATGGGCATTATTTTTATTATTTTCTGTTGTCTGTTTTTTTTTTTATTATTATTATTATGCCTGAAGTGACATCACCCATGACGTATCTGTCTTTAGTCATGACATTTTTCTTAAATTGAGATAGGTGATCATGACTCCCCATATATTGTTTTCTTTGTTATCTGTGAATTGACAAGTCTTGTTGGGGGAAGATAGTGTACTAATTTCCTGATGTCTTATCCATGGTTTACATTACGAATTAGTCCTTCTCCTTGAGGGAGTGTCACACAAAACTAGAGAGCTCTGTTCCAACTTCCTATTTAACCATATACAACACGTAAATAAAATATGATAGATGATCTTATTCTACGTTTATTTTCCGTGGACATGTACAATTATTTTACAACGTAACATGTACAAATTTAAGCGGATGGAAAAATAGATATTAATAAAATTTCCACCAACTCACCTTAGGAAGGAAAGTAGCATAACGCATGCGCAATTATTGACCAATCAGGTGGAAGACTTCGCTTACCTGAAAGTAAGAAAAAAAAAACGTGAAAACTAACGGACAATAGTTGGAAACATAGAAACACGAGAACAAAATAAAGAATTATGAAAATAGCATTAAATGAATAAGAAAATATAGACGAATCGGGAATTTATTTTCTTGACAGAATAATTCAGGTGTCACCATGAATGTGGCGTACAGTAATAGAAATAAATAATCTTTAACGGAGGTACGTTTAGCAATAAAAACTCTATTCGAACATAATGCACCGAGCCATTTCGTTTCCTGTTTTTCTTGTCTATGTCACTTTAAGTGACACAAAAAGCGTAGGCACTAAATTTTTCCGCCTAATCTCGCTGCGTTTGCAGACACGAACAAGAAAAATCGTTTGCTATTTACTCAGACAATAATTTCTAACTCGAGCTTTGTGAAAGAGGATTGGACAAACAGTTAAGTGGTTTGAAGTTCTCAATTTGCCATTGGATTATTAATAATCGTTAAGAGAAAAATAGATTAACGCATCACTAGAATTTGTTATAGAATCAAAAAAGGATGCGGCACCTTTGATCACATATTAAAAAACAGTCATTGGAAGGACCATATAGCTTAATATATTCACTAAGGTGGCGTCAGCAAAAAAGTACCATGGTCAGTGTGATCAAAGGACACGCTACAAAAATCCAGTAACTTGGATTGAGGTTAAAGTGTCAAAGGGACCAAACATCGCGCTAAAAAGAGTGAGTGAGTAAAAGAGACAATCTATGTATGTTGCTGATCATATGTCAAACTTAGTACACGTTGGGTAGATGTGGATTTGGTATGTGAGACGAATATATAAAGTGATACATTAGTATTTATACAATTGAACGCTTATTGTGCAAAGACTTGTAAATCTATAACAATTTTTAAGGGTTCTATGCTTTTTCTATGTGCCGAACATTGGGGATAATGACCCTCTAGAATTTCCTGTCCATTTTAACTTTTAATAAAGACTTTTTCTTATCTCTCCTAAAACCTGCCATTCATTTACTCAAACTCGGTGCGTAGGATATGAGTTGTTTATCTCTGTCCCTCTTGCATTTATTCCTTCCTGTGAGTATCACATTTTCCAAGCCCTCTTTCTTCATTTTGTGCTCTAAAAATTTTAAGAGTCTCTTCCTGATGTTAAATATACGTGTTCTTTTTTGTTTCAATTGTCTCTAAAGCTTCATCATTGCTCACGTGTTCAGTCCATTTTATACTCAACATCCACCTGTAGAATCAACATTTCTATTGCTTCGTGTCTCTTGTTCAAGATTGTCCAGCATTCACTACCGGACAGAAGGAATGATTGAAAAAATTATTTTGAATATTTTTTGTTTCTTATTTCTGTAAGCGTTATATGTAGTGTCTACAGATACTTGATCAGACGTTTTATTTATTTATTTTATTATATTTTTTTTTTACATAGTGTAACTTACGTCTACCGGCCTGAGCAAAAGCTTAATGAAGAAAATAGTCCCACCGACCGTGTTCTAACGCCCGTCTCACTATGTATAGAAAACTAGCATCTGAAACGGTTTGTTTTACACCACAATGAATGCTGGACACAGAGAGCTTGATAATCCAGTAGGGTTTAAAATCAACACTAATGGGCGTCTATACAAACATGTGTATCCACTAAATATAACATTTAGAGTAAATAGAAATGATGTTCGATTAAAAATAAAATCCATTAATTACTCTGTTCTGTTGTTACTATTTCCGCCACGCGCGCAGTATGGCGTCATGGAACCGCATCTTGAACTTACGAACTGCTTCTGCTATTCCGCGACTGTTATCGTCGTATAGCAATCTTCTATGTCAGCATAACAAGATATTATCGTTGATGATAAATAACATTGTTTAAATGTCCGTATAACCGCTCTGAAGATGGCTCATGTGAGCCGAAAGCTTAGGTCAAGGACAAAATTAATAAAAAATGTCCTAATATTGTACAATATATATCTTTATTTTCACGTGAAATTGAAGCAAATATTCAAAATTTAGAACGGCTCATGATTAGATAAAATAGACATTCTTTGTCTGTTATATTTAACAATATATGTTTATACAAGCATACACAAACACACAAATATATATATATATATATATATATATATATATATATATATATATATATATATATATATATATTTATTATTATTATTATTAAATATGACAAACAACAAATATCTGAAGAGGTGTTTTTAGCTTAGAGCGGCTCATGATCAATTATAATAGACAATCGTTGTGTGATATATTTAAAATATATTTTTGAATAATGATCTACTTCTCAATACATTATATATATATATATATATATATATATATATATATATATATATATATATATTTTTTTTTTGGTTGTGTGATATATTTAAAATATATTTTGAATAATGATCTACTTCTCCAATACATTATATATATATATATATATATATATATATATATATATATATATATATATATATATATAGTTTTCTTTTTGTTGTGTGATATATTTAAAATATATTTTGAATAATGATCTACTTCTCCAATACATTATATATATATATATATATATATATATATATATAGTTTTCTTTTTGGTTGTGTGATATATTTAAAATATATTTTTGAATAATGATCTACTTCTCCAATACATTATTATATATATATATATATATATATATATATATATATATATATTTTTTTTTTTTGTTGTGTGATATATTTAAAATATATTTTTGAATAATGATCTACTTCTCCAATACATTATATATATATATATATATATATATATATATAGTTTTCTTTTGGTTGTGTGATATATTTAAAATATATTTTTGAATAATGATCTATTCTCAATACATTATATATATATATATATATATATATATATATATATATATATATATATAGTTTTCTTTTTGGTTGTGTGATATATTTTAAATATATTTTTGAATAATGATCTACTTCTCCAATACATTATATATATATATATATATATATATATATATATATATATATATAGTTACTTTTTGGTTGTGTGATATATTTTAAATATATTTTTGAATAATGATCTACTTCTCTACATTATATATATATATATATATATATATATATATATATATATATATATATATATATATATATAGTTTTAGTTTTTTTTTAGTTGTGTGATATATTTAAAATATATTTTGAATAATGATCTACTTCTCCAATACATTATATATATATATATATATATATATATATATATATATATATATATATATAGTTTTCTTTTTGGTTGTGTGATATATTTAAAATATATTTTGAATAATGATCTACTTCTCAATACATTATATATATATATATATATATATATCTATATATATATATATATATATATATATATATATATATATATAGTTTTCTTTTGGTTGTGTGATATATTTAAAATATATTTTGAATAATGATCTACTTCTCCAATACATTATATATATATATATATATATATATATATATATATATATAGTTTTCTTTTTTTGGTTGTGTGATATATTTAAAATATATTTTTGAATAATGATCTACTTCTCCATACATTATATATATATATATATATATATATATATATATATAGTTTTCTTTTTGGTTTGATTTTCGTTCATTGGGTAGGCTGCCCACGGCTAACCAATGACGTAAGGATAATAAAATAGAACTCACTATCCATAATAAACCATTGCCCAGCCTATATATATATATATATATATATATATATATATATATAGTCAAGCCAACACATAATGCACCTTCTTTGAAGATTGCGTTCAAGCATGAAACAAACTGTCGGAGAATATACTTAAATCTCTAGTAGCATATATCTATCCTCTATCTATCTCTCTCTCTCTCTCTCTCTCTCTCTCTCTCTCTCTCTCTCTCTCTCTCTCTCTCTATATATATATATATATATATATATATATATATATATGCCGAAATCGATTATAATTGCAGCAATAGCCAAACAGAATCATTTATTTGAACTTCTTCTGTGTATCGCATCCTTTTAATGCATAGGTGATCATGGCTCTCCTCAACTTCTTAAGTCTTTTGGATCTTAGCAGTTTTTCTCCTCTCCCTAAGCTCCACGGTACCCAGCATCCATTCACACAAACCAGCCTATCTCTCTTGCTTTCAGTATGCTTCGAGATGCTTATATTTTCCAAGCTCTACTTCCTCATTATGTTCTTAGTGCTGCCATTTTCTTCCTCGTTGCTTTCTAGGTTCGTCCAACTGTAGAATTTATTTGAACCGTTGCTTTAAATTTTATTTTGTGTAAGTTTAAAGAAACGTTCAGAACGCACAACTAACACTGCTTTGCGACTGGATCGCAGCGTATATTACTTCAATAACCAACACAAGGACACATCCAACGATTTTACGGTGGCGGGCAACATGTGATTCAGCTAAGCTTTTATATGAGAATCTATATCCAATGATATAAAAAAAAGACGAAGAAAAATGTCAGAATGAAAATAAACTGTTACATAACTATACAGTATTCATGTAAAATTGAAAAAAGAAAATGTACATTTGAAAATACTTTAAGTTTAAGGCTTTTTACATAACTTAGAAAACTTTTCTTTCTATATTATAACTTGTGTAATATAAAACTGTTTGTCTGTTACAAAGTGTTGTGATAGCAGCATCGTATCTGCAGGGCCTTCTGGGTAAAACCGGAAATATAGAAGGTAAGTATGATTTTGCACTATGAAAAGAAAACTATCCACATACTTAGAGTCGCACACAGGCGTAGCGACGCGTAGCGTCTCTTGAAAGGGAAAGCGAGAGAGACATAGATAGAGAGAGAAAAAGATGACAGGAGAAAACTGATAAAGTTTTCGTACAGAGGAAGTAGACAGCGTCGATGTTACGCTCGAGGCAGAGCGGATGATCTCATTTACCCAGAATCCAATTCGGGCAAAAGAATGTATCAATATACAAAATGGCCGTTAGAATCAAATGTAAAAATATTACAAGATTCCAAAAGCGTATCTAGAGACTCGGTTATACGTAGACCTTCGATTTTCCAAGAGAACAGTGGTTACATATATATATATATATATATATATATATATATATATATATATATATATATGCAGAAAGCACGAAAAAAAAAACTGTGGGCATATTGGTGGCTAGAAACCATTTTCCTAGCGTAGTGACACATAATATATATATATATGTATATAAGACTGTATGTGTGCGTATGTATATTTATGTTAAGAGGCAAAGACAGAAAAATGTAAGAAGTATATATATATATATATATATATATATATATATATATATATATATATATACCTGTTTGATATAAATGTCAGAAATATTTCCTACCCCGAGCGTGCGTGCACACACACACACACATCTATCTATCTATCTATCTATCTATCTATCTATCTATCTATCTATCTATCTCTATATATATATATGAGTATTTGAAAAGATTTGGTAATCCAACATTTCACTCTTTATTTTTTTAGTGGTAGCAACTCGAACGCGCTTACTCATTAAAAAAAAAAAAACGCTTATTATATATATATATATTTATATATATATATATATATATATATATATATATATATATATATATATATATATATATATTTTTTATTTCGCGCATATGTGTTTTTTCTTCTTTATTTTCTCGACTGCACGCTAGAGTAGGGTCAGTTGGGCACCGTTTTCGAGAAAAAGCACTACTATAACGTAATTGACTCCACCAAAAAATTGGAAACAGCATACTGTACTGCTTGGCATTTACACCGGAATCTCCAATAAGAAAATGTCAGAATGCTTTGGTGCCAATCTGAGGACAGTACAGAGGTTTGGGAAAGCCAAATAGTGCTTTCGAAAGTGTTTAGTGTGATTACTAATGATAGCCATGTTCTGCCTCTATTCGTCTTGCCACAGGGTCTCAGACTTAACACGGAGGCCTACATCAAGTGCCTTGAGGAGGTACTGCCGCTCTAGATTAAAAGTGTGGCTGTTGGAAGACCCAATGTCTGGGAACATGACTATGCACCATGCCATACAAGCAAGAGAAACCACTCATGACTGTAAGACAATAACTGCGACCAGATCACCCCTTATATGTGGCCAGATAACTCCGAAAACTGAAACCCATTTCATTATTATGTGTGGAGTGCTTTTGAACAACAGACAAACATAAATCCTTGTTACACCATAATGAACTGAAGACAAGCATTATGGCAGTGTTCATCAACTTAAACCAAGAAACCGCCCAGAATAGTTGCAGGAGATTCCAAAGTCGTCTGGAATCAGTGCTTGTCAATTGGAATTATAGTGAATAAACTTACTCTTTAGCATTTCAAGATATTTTTGTGCAATTTTGGTAAATAAATCTGTTAAAATAAGATTTTAGTATTACATATATATATATATATATATATATATATAGAGAGAGAGAGAGAGAGAGAGAGAAAGTGAGAGAGAGAAAGAAAGAGAGAAAGTGAGAGAGAGAGAGAAAGAGAGAGAGAGTGAGAAAGATCGTGAGTTATTTTTCGACTTCAAATGTTAATTCTATACGAGTATATAGAAAAGTCCAGGAATTCTTTATATATATATATATATATATATATATATATATATATATATATATATATATAATTCTGGTATATTATATATTTCTGTATTTATAAGCCGATTATATATTTCTGGAATAATTTAGTGCTAAACCAGCAAAAGATTTTAATTTTTTAATTCTTTAAATATTTCTCCTCCGATGATGGCCATTTGGGGATTGATTATGTGAAACTCTTTTCGACACAGTCGAGGAATCTAAATGGAATAATAATAATAAATATAACGAAAATAATATATAATCTACAATTTTAATTAAGTTTCTTTCATATTGTGTGTCTAAAGACGTTTTTAATTTTAAATCCAATTCTTTTAATTTATTTATTTTTCAATATATATATATATATAAAGATTTCAACGCAACGACAAACTCGTATAAGATAAAAAATCAAATAAGAAACGTTTATAAATCTAACATTTTAAACCAATGGCTTATAAAAACTTCATTATCCAGTTATTGGAATCTAAAGAAAATAAAAAATTCTTAAAATGGAGTATTTTCATTTTAATTAATATTTACAATATGAATAGTAATGAATTTAGTTTCTTAAAAAAGGAAAACTCAACTGGATTGATTAAATGTAATGAGGATTTTTAATAGATTAGTCTTTTTATTGCATAATGGTCATACTTACGATATAAGTGTGTATTGTTTACCCTGCATAGTGTTATCAGTGTTGGTGTAAATATATATATATTTATTTATGTGTTGGTTGAGAGTATGTTAAAATGAGGAATGTGTAGGTTGGTGTATAAATGTATTTATGGTTTTTTTTTTTTTTTTACATGTGAGTTGATTAAAAATGGAAAGTGTATAGTTCCTATTTTATGTATGATGGACTACAATTCTTAATGTGTATGTGTGTGCCTATATATGTATGTGTATTTTTATATGTATGTTGTTGTTTTATATGTATATATATATATATATATATATATATATATATATATATATATATATATATTGTGTGTATATTTGGATTAAATAATATATGATAATGTTATATTTGTATTTGTATTTTATATGTATGTTGTGTTTGTGTATTGTCGGATTAAATCACGACAGTAAATGGTTAGCTGGTTCACTATTGGGTGCGACTGAGTAATGAGTTCGTTCCTCACATTAGCTTTGTGCCATATATTTGAAATATGTATGTGTATGTGTGTATGTAAATATATATCATATATATATATGTATATATCTGTATGTCCTATTTTATTGTTTGTAAATATTTAATATTTCTGTTTGTATGAATGTGTTTATATATTTGTATATTAGACTATATGTATATTGCTGTGTGTGTTGGTGTTTGAAGGTATTTATGTATCTATATGTTAGTTCGTTTATTATGTATTTGGTTGAAAGTTGTATTTTATGACATGTATTATGGGTTTTAATATATCAACCATATATATATGTTTATTTGGATATGTATGTATGTGTGTATATATATCTATGTATGTTTGTTGTATATATATAAAGGTTTGTGTTGGAACCTATAACTCGTGTGTGTATGTAGGTATGGAAACTTTGGTAATCATGACTGTTTTTTAGTATCATGTGTATATATGTGTGTGTGTATTTAGGTTTATATGTATGTATCTCGTGTGTATGTGTGTATATATGTGTGTGTATGTTTATGTTTATGATTATTTATTCGTGTGTAAATATATTTTATTCGTGTGTATTTCTGTACGAATGTATAATATATATATATATATATATATTTTTTTTTTTTTTTTTGTGTTAATTTGTTTTGCTGCCGTGTATATATATATATATATATATATATATATATTGTGGATTTCTTTATCCTGTTTTCTTTTGCCAAATATATAATGAAACTATTATCAACTTATATGATTAATAATATATATATATTTTTTTATATATTTATTGTTTTATTTTCGTTTTATATATTAAATAATATTATTTTAAACATTTTTTATATATATTTGCTCCCTTGCTTATAATTCAATAAGTGGTTAGCATTTATTTAAGTCTGAAATATTTATGGTTATTTTCTCAATGTCTATGACATTGTGGATGTATGTTTGTGTACATATCGGTGTCTATGTGTATGTAGAGTGTATTCACATTTAACTGTGTGTGTGTATAAGTGTTAGTTTCACGTGTAAAGGGCTGTGGAGTTGTTCATGTATTACCTTTTCTTTTTTTTTTTTTTTTTTTTTTTTTAAGTGTGTGTGTATATTTGTGTGTGTGTGTGTGTGTGTGTGTATGTATCTTTTGGATGCTTGTAAAATCTGATTGTGTTTTTGTTGTGTCACGTGAGTTTAAAATATTCACAAACTTTAAAACGGAAAGAAAAAATCTATACATAAATCAGATTTGTAGCAATTACATATATTTTTTTTTTTCTCAAAAAAACTTAATGTGAAAATTTGGATTTTAAAAAAAATTTTAAAATTTTATCATATAAATTTATAATTATATATTTTTTTAATAGACATTCTTTTAAAGATCCTGCTATAGCTATAATCTTTGTTGTCAAGCTTTTGAATCTTTCTGTACTTCGTTTTTTGATTGGTTATTCTAGCTTTTTGTAACAATGCTCCTAGAACCATCTGAAACTTTTAAAACCATTTATTTTCTTTTCAACACCATCATGTGACACAGAGTGTGTTGAAACAAAATATACATTTTATAACATAAAAAATAATTATATCTGCTCTACTTTGTATTGATATTTTAAGAATAGTAATTGTTGGTTGTATATATACCAATATATATATATATATATATATATATATATATATATGTGTGTATATATATATATATATGCATATTTTGTTTGTGTGTGTATTGTGTGTATTATTTCATCTTTTTGTGTGTTAAAAATTAAGTGTAAAATTCTAAACTTTGATAAAATCTCATAAATCATTTCAATTACACTCCTTGAAAAACAAAATTATATTTTTAATAGACATTCCCTATAATTATACCGAACTGATTTATTTGCATACACGAATAAATGTGTGCATATACATTCATCCACTAATACATATATATATATATATATATATATACATATATATATGTGTGTGTGTGTGTGTATGTGCGTGCGTTTGTTTGTGTATGTATGTGAATCTAAAAAACATATCCTACACAGGTATATCTTCCTATGTTCATATATTTGTACACGTGTGTGTATATGTATATATGAAACTCTATTATATTAGTGCATCTAAACACATACACACACTCCATATATATATATATATATGCATATATAACCATATATATATATATATATATGCATATAGTACAATTACATATGCACAAATGCATATCCCCACACACACCTGCACATTTATAGTTACTGAGTGCAATGATAACAAATAGAAATTTGAGCGTTGATGTCTCTTTTAAATGCTTTACCAAAGACGACCTACGCCAGAAGCCGAGCCGAGCCCCGCCGGCTAGACTTCGAAATCATGGACACTCGCTTAAGCTTAGAAAACTAATCAATGCACTTTATTGATCTACGAGTCAATCAATACCAATATGCGACATTCTGGAAAAAAACCACAAACAAGAAAAAAATGTTTTATATATTTGTCTATATATAAATATATGTGTGTGTGTGTGTGCTTGTGTGAATGTGTGTGTGTGTGCTTGTATAACTTATTTTACTTTCAAGATATTGACTTTCGGATAGTCCACAAATACGCCGAGAGAAATCTTTCTGTAATTTCATACGTACTTTAGAGTGTAAGTCATCTACTGAATTTAAACAGAAGGACCAATGATATGAGGGTTCAAACCCGGGTATTGATCGGCACAGATCAATATCTTATGCTAACAAAACATAAAACAGAAACAAGTCAAATCGAAATTTACTCTTTATTCTTCAGAGTCTATATTTTATTTCGTATGTTGTTACCAAAAAGTCTCCACTACAGGATTTTAGACCATGTCTTTCTGAAAGTCATTGGTTTCTTGACGATAATGAACAGTAAGAAAAAAATGTCCTGGAAGACGGTAAACGTAAAATTTGTTCAGTATTTACATTAGTCGGACTATTGTCCTCATCTTTGTCGCCACGTTTCGGCCGTTGTACGCTCCGGCCTTCTTCAGGTGGTTGGAATTTCGAACTGAACCCTTTATTTCGATCACTGGGGTAGACTGTTCTAGTCCGACTAATGTAAATACTGTACATAATACCTCATCTCAGAAATATAGACAGACCGTAAAATTTGTTATCAAAATCTAATTCAGATGGAGGGGTAAAATTGATATTATAATTGTGGTTGTACTTAAAATAATTCCGACTGTTATCCTCATCATCACTGCCAAATTCACAACGTTTCGTGACTCGATCCACAGAGTTTCGAGTTCAGTACCAGGCCACAGCATTAGTGAACCAAAAATCTGGAAAGTTGAATTAAAGGGAAATAACTGAGACAGCCTGGCGAGGCCTGGCACGTGGATCTAGAACACCCTACCCCGGTGCATGAAATAAAGGGTTTGGTTCGAAATTCCAATCACTTGAAGAAGACCGGAGCGTACAAAGGCCGAAACGTTGTGCATATGGCAATGAAGAGGAGAATAACCGTCCGAATAATGTAAAAAAAAAAAACGCAAGTAATCATAATACCTAATCTCAGAGATATAGACAGCTAATCAAAATAAATTTATTTAAAAAAAATCTAGATTACATAGAACCGGCAAGTCGGATTTTGAGAATATATCAGCGGAAAGCGAACATAGATTATCAGCTACGTTTTTTAAAAAAAAAATTTGTTCACCCCCAATTAAGGTGTCAATACCATTAGAACTTAGGTGATTACATGGAGTGAAAGTGAATGGCAAGATTAAAAATCGGCAGGATTGAGGAAAGATCAAAAAAGGAATAGGCTTCAAGAAAAAAGAAGATGACGATTGACGTTGCATTTAAATTTTTGAAAAGTATATTTTTCAGTGACACAAGAAATCAGAAGGAAGCTCCACAGGTTGGAAGTGCAAGAAAAAAAAACTGTTACAGTAGAAATGACGGTTTTATATAGCTAGTTCAACAATAAAACAGTGAAACCTCTTTGCCAAGCTTATAGTTCATGAAGTCGAGACACAAACGAAAATAGAGCTGTTATGAAACATTTGCTTCTAAAAGCTTCGGGATTCACTTCAGTCTCATTCGACATGTCCGCGCGATGAGGTTTACTACTAGTCATGAAATGATGATCTGTAGTCTGATATTTAAAAATACCACAGAAATTAATATGAAAAAAAAAATTCTCGACAATTAATAATTGCGAATAATTTATGTAAGAAATGTCAAATATAAAGGGTGTCCATAAAGTTCGTGTGCACATTAAAAAAATTATAACCTTATTTGTATTTGCGATAGAGATAATTTGTAAAAAGGATTAGAAAGAAGTAAGTCTATATTTTTTAATGTTTTATTGCAATTCTATTTACGTTTCCACATGTCCTCCATCATTAGCAATACAAAGGGTCATACGATTTTGTAGTTCACGGAAAACATTTGCCAACTGATTTACAGTAATGCCTGAAATTTAAGCTATACTTAAAACTAGGTACATTAAACTTTATAACATTTTTTACAGATTATTTCTATCGCAAATACAAATAAAGTTATAATTTCTTAAAGTGCACACAAACTTTATGGACACCCTGTATTTGTAATATTAATGCATATGTGGATAGCGTAACAGATTATCAGAGAACCGAGGCCAGATGCCAAGGGTGTCTGTTGAATTTCGCATAAAAGCCGCGCAAATGACATAACTCTATCTCTTATCTCCTCAGCTATGGTTGAAATAGAAATGTATATTAGGCTTTTTAGCGGTAAGTAGCAGCCTGTCTTGTAGAAGGACTACTCTGGATTCCAAACCATGGAGACGACATCAGTTAGTATTCAACTGCCTTCTTTCCCAAGATGCCATAGCAATTCACTGTTCATAAAGAAATATGATATGTGGAGAGCCATGATTCCTTTTTGAAGGGACGTGGCATAAAAACGTATTTTAAAAACTAATGTACAAACTGGTCCGAAAGTTCTGTCACCCCCATACATAATATAATTTTCTATTTCAGATGGCTAACACGAGCTCCTGCAGTTTGCAAGCGAGGCTGCTTGCAAGTGAATGGACACATGATCGTGTGTATTCTAGCAAGAGCGAAGAGAAAGTTTCACATGAACTATACCAGAATAAAAGACGTCGTTCGGAAATCCTTTGCAACAATCAACAAAGCACGGTTTCGTAAAATATCAAATAGGACATGGCGCCGTATCATTTTATGCCACAAAAATGATGGTGCTTATATAGACCTTCTCGATGTTCGACAGCGTCAATAAAAGTGAATAAACTGAATCAAGTACATGAGATTTGTATTACGGTATATATTGTTCTCATTGTTTTTTCGCAGCGGTGACAAGACTTTCGGACCACTTTGTAAAATAGACCTTGAGGACAAATCAATATAAGGACTAAAATAAATTTCTTTTAGAGCAGGAAGCTGTGGAGAGTCACAATTGCCTGCGCCCTGACTGAACATGGCAATTTAAAATTATTCAGTTTATCATAACGATATATAGCTTACAATATGAAAAATGTGTAGGAACGTTACTTATGCAGGTAATGAATGATGAACACACTTCAAAGCGATACAATCTCTGATTTTCTGTTCATTCTTGTGGAACAGTATTTTCTGCTGTTTCCAATTATCTGAGTTATGTTGGGTTTTCCTCAAGACTCATTTTAAAATATGTCCGAAGTATAAATTAAATCTACCCAATTTGTATACACTAAACACTATTTACTTGCTTTCAATATAACTAATTTGACTTTCTGTCGCACTAAGTTATGCTTATTAATTATTTAAATAATGATACTATAACAATGGTTAAGCATCCAAGACAGAAAATAAATAAAAAAACTTGCTTGATTGCAGTTAGCGTAGACCCATGTCATGTGCTTATTTTCATATTCATATAATTGGGAAAGTGCTTGTAGGTAAAATGTGTTACAAAGTGGGAATATTTTTTACCGTGCTTATAAATCAGCAGTTTAGTTTTTGTTTAGTTTCTTTTTTCATCTTCATTGAAACATTCTCTGTATCGTAAGATAAATTTATTCCATACATAACTTGAAAAGAAACACAACCAAAATGAAAGTGAAAGTGAAAGTTAGTTATACTAGAAACAAAAAAAAAAGTCGAAGGGATTAGTGTTTTAAGTATATAGCTTCGAGTGTTAATTGTGCAAGTGTTCACCTTACACTGTAGATATGCGGTATTAAAAAGTTTGAAAAGTTGAAAACTATTGCCTGCAATTGATAATATTTTATTAATACTGCATACCTCACTGTGGAAACCACATTTTTTTATGATGACGATAGGTATAATTGATCGGCTTTCCTTAGCAAGTAGTTTTTTTTATGGAATGGAATTGCTTGACCACGATCAACTGGCTTTAAAATCAGTGTTACTTTCTCGTTGACAGGTTACCACCAAAACTATCCCCAGTTTGTTATTAAAAGTTGGCTGGAGGGTGGAGAAGTGAGGTATTCAAACACTTCTAAGGTTATTTGATCGAGAACTAATAATATTACAAGAGAATGAGTTATGCTTTTTTTTTTACATTTGGTATTGAAGATGTATGAAGTTTATGTAATTATTTTTACAATTTTTCTCATCGAAATCTTTGATTGAAATATTTTTATACCTCTACTAGCAGTATAACCCTTCTTCGACCGGGGTGTTTCATTACTGGGAATTGTTGCCGTTCAGTTGGAGCAGTTTAAGTTTTTAAGTCAACCCACTCAAAAATTAATATTAGTAACAATAATTGGGTGCAACCGAGACACAACCCCAAATACGGGTTGAATGGGGGTGGGGAGTGGCCCTCAAAAGGGCTCTTTTTGCGTTGTCAATCTTGCAAGAAAGGAAACTCTTCCATGAATCATCATACTAATATAAAATAATTTATATTTATAATATATATTTTTTATAACTCTAATAATCTTTAGCGTTAGATTTCAACTCTCTAAATTGATTATACGCTTTTTTTTAAAGACATAAAATTTAATTTTTGCGCAAAGTTTAAAAAATCATTTTTTTTCGATTTGTTCCATTCAAGGTTGTAATTTTTTTCCAGTCAATTTGGACTCAAAACCGGTACTAAATACTTATCTATCAAACAAAAACATTTCATGGAAATTGGATGAAATCTGTGGAAACGCATAAACAACATCCGATCAGACACACACATACATACACACACATTCTGAGAATTATAGATATAGATTAGTTAAACATCAATATACGTTTCTGACTTTCTGTAAGATAATTTTCAGTTAAATGGTTCATATTATCATTAAATAACGATTTAAAAGTATTATTTACCATTCTTGCGTTGTGATGTAAGAATCTCGTCAACCTAAACCTCAAGAAGAACACTACATTCTTCATGCCATCATCGTTGAAACAGAGCTAAAGACAGTGCACATGGTAGGATACTTGAGGTACATCATATGATCAGATGCCAAGATCGACAGGGAAATCGACAACAGACTGTTAAAGGCAAACAAAGTTTTTGGCAGAATTACAAGCTAGTCCGGAGTTGCAACCATCAAAGGCAAGAACTAAGGCCAGTGCGTCCAAAACCAGCGTACTTCTCATTCTCTTATAAGTCTGCGATTACTTTGTAATCAGTCGCCTTCATCAGTGAGTCCTTGAGCGTTTCAAACAGCGCTGCCCCTGAAAAATACTCTACATTTACTGGAAAGACTCTGAGACCAAGCCTGATCTTATGAAACGAGTCGAGGTCACTGGTATTGAGACTTTGCCATTAAAGATGTAGCTTGGCTGGGTAGGTCTGCGCATGTCTCTCAAGAATGAACAGCCACCGCTTGCTGTATGGTAACCCGCCGAATCGAAACCGTAGCAATATGTTTCTCAAAAGATATATATATATATATATAAATATATATATATATATATATATATATATATATATATATATATATAAAGAAAGGAGATGCAGTATTTGTTACATCGACCATCGTTAGTGGTCTCATCTGTCTGAAGAGAAGTAGATATAGCGTCTCGTGATCTATCGAGTCGTCTCTTTCACTGAGAATGAATACGGTGCTGACTTGAATGACAAGACAATAAAAAAGAAAACCAATGTTAAAGTCACAGTAAAAATACTGAACCAAATCATCTTCCGCAAACCATTCCGACGAATCTGCTTGTCCCGTTTTGTTCGCGAGGTTAAGCCAAGAGGAATAAGCAAGAATTTATCCCGTTCCAAAAAACATTCATAAAGAACGAACCTATTTTAAATCTTAGTAAACATTGTTGACTTCATAGTAGTATGCATATTACTCAAAAACTATGAATACTTATAGATGACTCATCGGGCCAAATAGTGCCAGCGAAAAGAGTCGGCATCCATATGAACGTCATAAAACCCCGAGTAATATTAAACGAAGTACAAGATAATAATATCGTGATCCAAGTTTTAATGGTGACCCAGTGCTTCGATCACTCAATCTGAAACAACACCCAAGAAATCGAGCTCCCAGTAGCAGGTTTCAGCCCAGCTAGATCTAGTTTAAAGTTCAATAACGAGTCTTATTCTTTTATGTGTAAAGTCGCTTTAAGACCTGCTCGATCATGGCTCTCCCGAACGTCCTCTGCAAACCCGGTAGGCAGATGAACCATTGTTTTCCGCCTGCTTCTTTTGCCTTTATTTTTCCTGTGAGTGTTAAATTTTCCAGGCCCTCTTTCCTTATTATATATCGCAAAAAGTTCAACTACAAGGTCTCTATTTAAAAAAAAGCAGCATGTTTATAATTACTCTTTTATCGTTCAGGAATAATTGACCTTGAATATCCTTGAATAACGTTATTGAATATTCATGACCTAAATAACCTTGAATAAATTTATTGAATATTCATGACCTTGAATAATCATTCGACTGCCGCGTAATTACTTAACTCTGATTGGTTCTTTTATGATTAATTACTGCTATATCTTGTGATTCGTCGTTTAAATGTTATTTGCAGGTAAATTTCAACTTTAATTCTGCCTTTCTCGTATATCTAAACAACTCATTGATTTTGAGCATCAAGTTATCGTACGTTTCAAAGAAGATTCGATGTAGGGATTGACGAAATGTGCAGGGATTCTTTCTGAATGTTTCACTCACATCAGTCGTCAGTTTTCAACGATTGTCTAACATCTTTCTGAATTCACCGTTTTTTTTCGCTGCGCACCCTGTATTCTGATTGCAAGAATAATTTCTTGTTAGTCCTTTTTTTCTTCAAGTCGTCCTTGTTGCTCAAATATTCATTCATCACGTTTATATCATTCGTCGACTGAACCCTGTCACTGTTGCTTTAAGTTTCTTTTTTCTTTGTTCGAAAATTGTCGAGCATTCGTTGTCATATAAAAGATAAGAAATTCCATAGAGGCTTTAGACCTCTTCCAATTCTTGCTATCATTTTTCTATGTCTTAATACTTCGCTTAATTTCGGAAAGACAGCTTTCGCTATTTCTATGCTCCACCGGATTTGGTTCTGAAAAGATAAGTTCACAATCAAGGAGACCTTCCAACAGTCTTATGCCGTTCAGTGATTCAGAATTTGATAAAAAAAGTATTTGCTGACAAACTATGAAGAATATAGTGATCTTATTAATTAATTTTACTGAACGCCACATGGAAAAGAGTGCATTACATATGAGAGGGGGACTGATGTCCACGATATTAAAGAGAGTGAATGAAAATGGAACTGAAATTGTTGCATTCTGAGAATGGTACTCATTTGTTGCAGGTTAAGTTTAAATAAATGTATCTTCGAAAATAAAACTGACCCCTTGAAGTTCGGGGCGCATACTGGGAAATTGGGTACAAAAAATAGAAAGAGAAGAAATATAAAAGAAAAAATATTAGCCATGAGATTAATATCGTATCTACAAGTCATTGCTACCTCGTTTCAGGATTGTGGAAACAAGAAATCAATTGCCAATAAAAAAAAGCAGTACGTTATTATATAAAAACCTGCAAATACACGAATCTGGTTAAAAAGACAAAAAAGAAGCCATAGATAAGAAGCTACTGAAGAAGAAGAAATCAAAATTGAAGAGAATTTTCCACCTTCGCCAATACACAAGAAAATGCATTACTAGTCACAGCGAAATGCAGTAAATAAAGTCATTTTTGTCGGCACGCAGTATGAGATGAAAAAAAAAATTAAGTCGATACATTCGGTAAGTACACATACTAAACAGAGACGAGTTCTTTGCCTTTTCTTGTTCTTCTTTTGCGAGTCTTCGGTAAAAGGGCCAAATGTGGAAGCATTGGGGAATAGAAGACAGGAAGGCGAGTCTGCCCACTTTCAAGAAGTTGGGTTCCATCTTCGGACTTCTATCGAACCGAATAGAAAACTAACTGAAAACAAACAAGTCGGCCAATTGGATTTCGTCCAGGTTTCTAGACGAGCCAATGACAAGAGATCGAATATTTTACGCTGCACCTCTCTTACAGACTAATTGATTCTAACTCAGAATTAGCTATTGTCCTCGTCCTATAACAAAAAAAAAATGTCTTGTTCGATAATCAGTTGGCGGTAGTCTGTCTCCTGCTTTATTTGCTGTTTCTCTTATAGACCTTGTTAGTCTGCATAAGCATAATTTCTAAACAGAAAGGTAAAACTCTTATTTCTTTATCAGTCTTGGTAATATTCCTTGTGTTAAGTTTGTTTCATTTGCCTGGTTAGTTGGTTGATATTGTTTAGTGGCATAGCAATCTCTGTAAGTTATTTAATACGGAAATCTAAATATTTTGAGCCCTATTTTATGGCTTCAACTAAATATGACAGATGAAATGTATTGTCGGTCATTTCACTAGAAATAGGTATTATTGGAATCGATCCTTCAGATCTACAAATCATTAATTCGCTCTTGCATGGAGTATTGCTGCCATATATGGCCTGGAGCCCCTTCTGTTTGCCTCGGGGTTCTTGATAAGATTCAGAGGCGGACATGCAATATAATTGGCCCTGCTCTGGCATCTCGTCTACAGTCACTTTCTCACAAACGCGCCGTCGACTCTCTCTGTCTGTTTTACAAATACTTTCATGACAATTGCTCCGAGGAGCTGCATTCGCTGGTTCTCAGACTTCATGAATTCAAGCGCCTTACGAGGCTGGTATCCCGCTCTCACCCTTTCACTGTCGAAACTATTAAATATAGCCGTCTCTTCTACTCCAATAGCTTCATATCTCGCACCTCTCGCCTGTGGAACTCCCTTCCCTATTCCAGTTTCCCCGAGAGCTATAATCTCCAACTTTTCAAATGTAATGTCAATCGACATCTCCAGTTACCTTGATCTATCCACTATCCTTCTCCTCATCCTTTCCTCTATCACTCCTATCTGATCTTGCTCCAAATCTTCTGTAACCCCTTGCGTCCTAGTGGCTTCCCGCCTTGCTTGGGGTGAAACGCTTAAAAAAAAAGATTACTATATATAATTTTTTTTATATAAAAAAGTTTTACTGTTATTTATATATTTGATCATGGCCATTTACTCTACAAGGTATATTTCCTACCTTAAAAACCCTTTCCCCCATTAACACAAGTCGCAAGCTACATGTTAATTTGTTGCTAATCACATGGAAAAACGTCTGGCGAGCTACATTATCTACTTCAGAAGCTTATAGCTAAGAACCGACGTACTATGTATATAGGCTGTTTCCACTGTTTATTCCAATTCCAAATCCATAGGTGTTATTCACGCGTATAATACCTTTAATAGCTTTCCTAGCAGTCGTCAGAAACAGATGTCTTTATATTCAATCAGTTCCAAATGATTCGCTAATTTTAATATATCCATATTGTTCTAAATTTAATTAAGCATTTCACTGATATATTTACTCGATTGCTATACACAATATTTCCCATATTATAAATAATAGGAAACCATCTATCGAGGTGTAAACAGCTTTAATAATTTTACTGGATTTTACAAGGAGACAAATCAGTGAGACCCTGCCAAGAACATGTCCTTATCATGCCTATATTCAAGTCGTGCAATGTTGTTCATTTACACAGTTTATTTTTCTACATTCTACCGTTATTGTTACCTTCTGGAAACTCGGAAATTATTAAACCTCTTTCTTCATCCATTAAATGAGCCTTGTGACCTATTTGCAAATTTCAATCTCGCAGCGCAGTGATTAATGTACAACTTTAACATTCATGGTATTTTAGACCAATGTTAATATATGCGCAGAATGAAGCGAGATTTCATCTTAATTGCGCAGGTAAATGTTGACATCTTCCAACAAATAAACATTAATATCCCAAGAATTTGTTCATTATATATATCGATAAATCAGGAAGTGCATAAAAATCTAAGAAGCATTATATATATATATATATATATATATATATATATATATATATATATATATATATATATATATATATAAGTCGCATATATTATCAGTATCGATCCCTGTATGAGAATGAAACACATTGCAACAGTAGTAATAGTTGATGTAACTACGTTGTCAGCTATCATGCAATGGTAGGCATTGGCATTTTTATATCTTAAGCTTAAATAAATCGAGCAAATATATATATATATATATATATATATATATACTTGGATAATGAAGTCATGTACCTATATTCACTGTGATTAAAGGATTGCATATGCCCCCCCTCCAGCGTTCCTTGAATGTTTTCATGGTGCTACCAATGTAAAATTTCTTTATATTTGGATTTTCAATTGTTGAAATAGTACTAAGATAGACCACAGAAGTAATCCCACAGTTATTTTGTAGTGGACAATTATTCGGATTCCTACAATTACATAAGTTTTGTAGTGATTTTATAACATAGTTATGTTATAATTTTTTTATAAATAATAATTATATATATGTATATATATTTGCTCGATATATATATATATATATATATATATATATATATATATGATTATTTATTCGAAAATTATAACATAGATATGTTATAAAATCACTACAAAAATAGCCATTTTTTTCAACACTTCTGGTGTCTTATCAAGTGATGATGTTGAATGTAGAATAAAGGGTTTCAAAAGGTTCAAATCAATCAAACATCCTTCGCTAAGGGGAAACGCCGATACATAAGCTGCAATGACCAATCAAAATACAAGTATATGAGAATTCAAAAAACTTGACAACGTACTAAGGTAATAATAATTATTTAACGCTTTCATTGGTGGGTTACACTAAAATATAATTTAGTCTAACTAATAAATATTAAATTATACGATAAAATTTGAAATTAAAAATTAACCATTTTAAAATTTAAATTTAATCTATATTAAGTTTAAAATTATAAAATTACTCAGGAAAAAATTAAAAAAAATTCATATGTTATTCTATTTATTTTGTTTTTATTGAAATTAATTTGGAATAAACGTTAAGGTCAAAAGTTGCTCTGAACTTCAGGACAACATAGATATATTTGAAGCATAAACAGAGGCAGGGGAAGATGAAATCTTGCAAAAGACAATACATTTGCAATCAGATTATAATATATGAACACGCAGACGTATTTAGATATATACACACGCAAAAAAGCGACGAGACAGGAAATATTTTTGTAGTGATTTTATGACATATTTATTTTATAATTTTCGAATAAATAATTATATTTGCTATACTCTGTATTGAGCACTCTTTTAAGAATAGTATTTTTGGTTATTGGAATTTATTCCGTACACACCAATACTATACTTGTATATATATATATATATATATATATATATATATATATATATAAACACGGAATAAGGATATTCAAGGACAATCCTATGAATTACAATAGCAAGTAGGTTTGAGTTATAAATTTCTAAACGTTAAGCTAATTAGCCCACCACGTGCATCTTGAGTGCGCATGTAGACAGAGGCAATACACTGTGTGAAATAAAAAAAAGCACGTCTAATTCAAATACGAGTGCATACTAAATATAACGTTTGAAATATTTAACAAAATGTTCGATTGAAAATATATCCATTAATGTTTTAGAAATGGCCTGTTTACGTTTAGAAAATGCAACTGAACAGAAATGAGTATTCCAGAATAAGTGAATGAGGAAGTGTACATTCCCTAAAAGCACAAATAGTACTGAGATGAGCTCTGACTTTCTCCGTAGCTGAACGGTCAAAAGCACCTAGGATCACCCCCTGCCTATATATATATATATATATATATATATATATATATATATATATATATGTGTTTTGTGGTGTGTGTGTGTGTGTGTGTGTGTGTGTGTGTGTGTGTGTGTGTGTGTGTGTGTGTGTGTAAGAAATATAGTTTTAAGGTGTGCTATATTTTTGGGATAAAGTGCTCAATATCAAGAGATAGAACGTATGTAAATATAAAAGTGATCACTGAAGTCAACACTCAGAGGCGACAGGCTGTTTCCTGCCAGACACAATCATCAGGACACGTGACCTTTTGTATAATTTACGTCTAGAAATGAAGAAAAGTATAATAACACATGCAAAAATTAAATAAAAAAAGAAAACTTAACCGTAGTAACTTGTCAATAGTTTTTAATGAAACTTTGTAAATATAGTGTTGGAAAAGTACTCAACGCAGCAGAGTGGATATACAAGCTTAGCTTATATGTGGCACAAGGCTGAAAGTAGGGAGGATCAAGTGAAGATCGAACTCGGTTCTCCGTCGTAATTGTTCGAGTTAGACGCTTGCTAATCATTACATCGCCTGGAGGTGCCTAATTAACACAGCATAGTGCGTGTCAGTTTTACTCCTTAAACGATCCCTAGACTATAGCCCCCTGCTTGTGCTGAGTCAATTGAAAGGCCAATGAGTGTTTTTGTGATAGAAATCAAAGTAGAAATGGTTTTTATGTTTAAATTGTTTCAGCCGAATATTTTTAAATCATTTATTGTCCTTGCTTTTATTTTGTTTATCAATTATTTTTTTATTTTATTTTGTTTATTTCTTTATTCATTTGGTTCACTTGGTTTTATTTCGTTTAATAAAAACTTTTATTGGGTTTGGAAATGAAAAATAATTTATTTTATCTTTATAAATGTGTTCCAGTAAGTAGCGTGTTACGAATTCCCAGATTTCCCAAAAGACCCCAGCTGGTAATATATAAACGAATAAAATTGACCAATGATCTGATGGTCTCTTATGTCATGAAACTCATAGTCCTTCAGCACTGCTGATTTTATGTTTTATTTTAAAGTCAGATAAACCTACCAAGGTTTCACCTACGCTTATCGTCAGGGAACACAGTATTCCCAGACGATCCGCGTAGGTGAAACCTTGATAGGTTTATCCGGCTCTTTAGGTTTAATTAGGTTGCTCTACTTAACGTATTGAGCATTTTAATTAGTTATTTTACTTATTCGTATCGAGACTTTTTCCTTTGGACTCTGAACTTGGATGCTAGACGATTGTCTTCGGCTGACATACATATTCTATGTTCTTTCTTTTTTTGTACCTTTTTTCCCGTTTGGTATTGGTCTGTTTATTTATATATTAAATTGCCCAAGGTTTTCCGGACGAGTATAATTTCTTATATTTATAAGATTATTATTATTATTATTATTATTATATATATATATGCATGTTTCATTAAAAACGAGAGCGAAGGTACGTTAAGCTTTTTATTTAATTTTTCTTGCATTCGCACAAGAGCTTACTTTTTTGAATTCAAGGTGTGTTGAAACTGTCCAAATGTTCTATCGTTAACTATAGTTAATAGAGATGTTTTAGTTTCCGAACACTGTTAGCAAATTTTGGCCTAGTTTGTAGTTACTATCTGACCAGAGCTCTATTAGAACCCATTTAAACACACACACAAATTTACCAGACTCCATTCAAAACATACTAGTAGAAAAGAAACATAATAACCTCATCCATCTCTAAAAAAAGACTAAAAATAATGGAAGCCATAATAATAAAAAAAAAAAGCCAACTCTTAATATATAATATATATATATATATATATATATATATATATATATATATATATATATATATATATATATATATATATATATATAAATAAATAAAGATATATATATATATATATATATATATATATAAGACATTTTTTTGTTTATACGTTCCTTTTATATATATAGATTATTGTAAATTCTCTGTTTATAATAAACAGTATTAACGACATTTACCGACCTGAATGTCCGAGAAATTTTCATAGAAAATATACGTCCTCTAACATGAATCAAACCTGTATCCTATACGGAATCGTCATATAGCCTGACGTGCTTTTTACCGATTTAGCCACAGAGGAGCGTTTCGGTTAGCAAGGTCGATTTTACTGTTTTTAAACTTACAATTCTCCATGAGTTTCTCTCCTACATTCATATCTGCTCGATGCGTATCCAAATCTAAACAAATTACGTCACATATTATGAAATGGATAAAGTCCGACAATTATTTTAAGACATTTTTATATTTATACGTCACACATTTCAAAATGTGGCTAAATCGGTAAAAAGCACTTCAGGCTATATGACGGTTCCGTATAGGATACAGGTTCGATTCCTGTCGGAGGACGCCTATTTTCTATGAAAATTTCTCGAGCATTCAGGCCGGTAAATATCGTTAATACTGTTTAATATAAACAAGACATTTACTTAAATATTTCTATCTATAAAAAGAACGTATAAACATAAAAAAATGTCTTTAAATAATTGTCAGCCTTTGTCCATTTCATTATATATATAATTTTGAATGGAAAATTTATTACGCGTTCACAACCATGTCTTCAATGTATTTCAGAAAACAATAAGAACTTATGAAAATCCAGTATTTCTACTACTACTAATAATAATAATACTCGTACGAAAAAATCGATCAATGACAGTTATTGACTAACAGCAAAATACTGAAGTTTTCTATCAGGGCTCTCCCTCCTTTCGTGGTAATCTTTTTGCTGGATGGCAGTGGGTAGGTATGAGAAAGAGAGAACTGAGAATAATGGCTGAAAACTAGGTATACCATAATGTGTGTGGGCGAAGGAGCAGTCGTTTGCCTCACCCAAACAGTCCAAGGCGACTACCATGAAAGAACTAGAAAAAGAAAACAATTAAAAAGAAGTACAATGAAAGACAGATAATGGGTCAGTGAAGTGGCGGTTCGGAAAATGACGCAAATGGTGCCTTCAGACAGGCCGGCATTAAAACAGATCAATTAAAAGCGGCTGTTCAAAGGCTGAAGAAAAGCGAGGAAGAAGAATGGAAGAGGAGATGAAAGAAAACAAAAGATGTAGGGATGTAGGAGGAGAAGAAAAAGTGGAGGTAACAGAGGGGAAGAGAAAAAGAAACATACTTGAAAGAAAAGGGGAGAGTTTAGGAATAGAAAGTGAACGATGAAGAGTAGGAAAAGGAATATAGGCTGAAAACAGACGTATAAGATAGACGAATAAGAAAAGAGGAGAAAGAAGAGAAAGGGAGAAAAGTGGATGAAGAAAGATGGAAAAAAAGGATGACAAAGAAAAAACGAAGAGGAAGTAGAAAAGAACTGAACGAAGAAATAAGGAGGAAAGAAGGAGAGTAAGAAAAAAGAAGAGATACAATTATGAAAGATGGAGTCGACGAAGACGAAGAAAACATGTATCAAAGATTATTTAGAGAAGAGTTATGATGAGAGAGTGAAAAGAGATAGAAAACGAAACAGAGAAACGAAGAGGAATAGAAACAAAAATCAATTGAGAGATGAGATAACCATAGATAGTGAGAAGACGACGACGAAGAGAAGTAAGAAAGAGCATTTAGGAAAATATTGACAGAAACGCGAAGGAGCAGAGAAAGAAAAGGAGGGAGAAAAAGAAAAGAAGAAAGAGAAATAAGAATTAGAAACAATGTTGAGAGGAAAAGATGTGATAACTACAGATATGGAGGAGAAGAAGAAGATAATGAAAAGAGAAGAAGAGGAAAAAGAAAAGCAGACTGAGAGAAGGGTTAACTCAAAGATATGGGAGGGAAGAGACAGTAAAAGAAAAAAAAGAACAGACAAAATGTTCAGAGAAGAGATATATGAAAGAAGAGAAGAAAGAAGAAAGGGAAATAATGTCGAGAAATAAAGATATGGTAAATGTAGATGAGATAGAAAATGGCGGCGGTGGAACAACAGGAGGAAAGTGAGAATGATTAACAAGAAGATCACGGGATTTATAAGAGCGGAGAATGAATAATATGATGAAGGCGAATATTTGAAAAGTTTAAAGAAAAGAAAAAGAAAGATATTAAGAGAAGGGGAATAGGGAGATATAAGAGAAAGCGAACAAAAATAGAAGTGTTGACAGAAAAATTAACAAGAGAAAAGAAAACAAAACAAAACAAGAAAAGAACAGGCAGAGAAATTGGAAGAAGAGTCGAAGGAATCGATAATGAAGGATTTTTGAGGAGAAAACAACGAAGATCTGGTAGGGTGCATAACGAAATCAGGAAGAAGTGCTGAAATCAGAGAATAAAAATCCAATTGAAAAGATGAGAGAAAAGAAAAAAGCAGTCAAGACAATGACAAAGAGATTTTCGCAGAAAGAGGAAACGAAGATATAGTTAAAAAAAAAAAAAAGAGAAAACGGTAAGGAATACAAAGATCAGACCAAAATACAAAGAAGACCTATATGGAAGACTGACACGTACACGGAGTGAAATAAAATAAAAAATAAAAAAAGGAAAAAAAAAAGGTAGTCAAAATTAGAAAGACGTTTAAGCAGAAGAAATATAGATAGATTACAAAAACAAGGAAATAAGATAAAAAGTGAGCGTATGTCTCGTCAAGGAAGACGTTATGGGTGAATGGTGCAGGTTTCCTCATTGTCACGCATGGACAATCCATTTCCCTTTTGTCCATGACGTTTGCAACCTCAAACGGCAAGTCATCGAACGTGATGTCTCGAAAGTTCTACCTTCTCAGTTCAGGCTAGTCACGCCCAAATCTGCAACCATCACTGCCGCCATTGCATCCATTTTTCGATGGGGCATATGGTAATATTCTCAGTCTGTACCCCCTACCTCTTCCAACACTAGCTCCCTCCATTCATTCTAGGCGTCTGTCCGTAAACAATGACATACTTTCTCAACCTCGGGCAAGAATATCAGTACGCGATTGGAATAGTGTTCATAAACTAATGACATACGCAGGTGTGCGTGAAGGTTTATACAAGCCGTTTGTCATAACGATAGGTGCATATGGTGCTGAAAATTTCTAGTCCCGAACTAGAAGCCATTCAGGATAGATTATGTATATATATATATATATATATATATATATATATATGCTCCTGAAAAAATATTTCGATGAGCTCTCTGAGGAGGAAGTGTGAGTTTGTAAACAGTGACTATTACGGATAATAACGCAAGACTCTTCGGTAAAGTGAGTCGAGTTCTCTCAGTCACTGAGTGTTTGTCTAAAAATAAATACTCTTAAATTCACTTTCACCCCTGTCGTGCACTGACAGCTTAGGGATAAAATCTCCAACTGGCGCCAATTCAGCCGGAATTTGATCCTAGCTAGAGATAATCGGATGTCTAGCCTCACTGATGAGATGTGATACAGCGAAACACTGTATCTGTGGATGACAATATATATGCTTCTGAAAAATTTATTTCGGTTGAGCCCTTTGGGGAGGAAGTGTGAGTTTCTAAAAAGTGACTATTACGGCTAATAATGCAAGACTCTTCGGTAAAGTGAATCGAATTCTCTCAATCACTGTGTGATATTCTAAAAATAAAAAAAAGCTTAAATTCACCTTCATCCCTGCCATGCAGTGACAGCTCAGGGGTAAAATCTGCGACTGGCACCAATTCAGCCGGGTTTTGATCCTAGCTAGAGACAACTGGATGTCTAGCCACACTGATGAGCTGTGATACAGCGAAACATTCTGTCTGTGGAGGACAATATATATATATATATATATATATATATATATATATAATGGGAAAAATATATATAGGGTTCGATAGGCAAATTGTCGCCATTTTATGTTTTCAATTTCTTGCATGCGCGTTGTTTTTTTTTATTTTGTCGACTGCATGTTCAGTTGGACACCGTCTGTGAGAAAAAATGTGCATCATGATGCAATTCAATCTGCCAGGAATTTGGAAACAGCATATTGTACTGTTTGGCATTCGCGCCGGAAGTTCCAATACAAACATTTCAGAGTGTTTGATTACAGTATAGAGGATACGGAAAGATGTTGAATGAAGGTACGGCAGCACGGAAAACTCATTCTGATGTTTCTGGTAAGAAAAGAACTCCCGAATTTGTTAGTGAGGACCTCAGACTCAAAAGGGGGGGGGTACATCAAGTGCATTGAAAAACTGCTTTGAGTCCAGAGATAACTGCTGGAAGACCCTATATCTGGGAACAGGACTCTGCACCATGCTACCCAGCAGGAGAATTCTGTTATGGTTGTCAAACAACTTCTGCGACTATTACCCATTACATCTGTCAACCTAAATCCCTAGACTACAACCCCTTGATTATTATGTGTAGGGCGCAGTTGAACGAGTGCCCCACAAAACTCCTTGTAACACAAAATATGAACTGAAGGTAATGATTATGTCAGCATTCACTCACATAAATAAGGAGACTGCACAGAAGAGATGCAGGAAATTCTGAAGTCGACTGGAGGCCGTCGCGAAGCCAGTGGGGATTTTATTCAATAAATTTACTCTTTAGTATTTCAAGATATTTCTGTGTAATTTTGGTAGATAATACTGTTAAAATGAGATATCACGAAGTCGTATGTCATCATGGCCAAGAGCTTAAGCGTGATGGCCTTGTTCAAATTGTTGATCACGTTAGATAACACGCTCTTTCCCAGAAACTGTAACTAAGGTCTGCTCAGCATAGTTGCAGTATAAAACAGAGGTGGGCTCTGTGGGTGTTAAGTAAACACAAATCCGCCTGAGCAAGCGTCTGTAATAGGGATTGAATAGCCGCCCTAGTAGACAGGTATCCTCAAATACGAATGGCCAGCTATATATTATTACTATTACGATAAATTTTATAGAAACCTTACATAGGAAATTTTCTATTATAAATTTTCCGCTGTCAAAACCGTTTATTGTGCTAACATAGAGAGGGAAATTATGATTAAATGATTAATAACCTAATAGCCTCTTCAGATTACTATCATCTTCGGACGTCTTTAGAATAATGGCGGAAACGGAGTTGTTCGGGACTTCTCTTTTTTCATGGTTGGACTCGGTTGAGAGATGTTATTAAGTTCTCCATCCTGCTCATGTAATCATTTATTAAGATTCGAATCGGCGACCCTTTGATTACGATGCTAACTCGCTAACTATTGAACGATGATACCTATATGCCATCGATTAAATAAACGATTAGCTTATTGTATGATACAAGTTTATAACTATCGAAGTGTTTTAATTTGGGGAATTTCGCAAGTAACATTTCAGAGCGTAAGATTGTATAGCGCAGAGAAGCAAAATATATGCATTTTTGATCGCAATGTTCTATATCACTGCTAGTAAAAAATATTAAAAAAAACATTCTTCTTCGTTTTATGTACCGTGTCAATTCAGGACGTGGGTGATCATGTCTCTCTATGACTTCCTATCTTTTATAGCTCTTAGTAACATATATAACTCTCACTCCCTTTTCAGCCGTCCGGGTGGGTTATTTCTTGTTTCCTGCTATACATCTTGCTTTCAATATGTCGTCCGAGCGTAAAATCCTCCAATCTCACTGTGTCTTTCTCATTCTAAGTATAAGTATCTTTTTTTTGTTTCAATTTTCCTTAAAACTTTCTTGTTACTTACATGTTCGCTGCATCACATTTTTAGCATCCTTCAGTGAAATCCCATCATTCTCTTTCATATATATATATATATATATATATATATATGAAAGAGAATGATGAACTATTTCGCCGATTAAGAGGAGAATGATTACATGAGCAGGATGGAGAACTTAATAACATCTCTCAACCGAGTCCAACCATGAAAAAAGAGAAGTCCCGAACAACTCCGTTTCCGCCATTATTCTAAAGACGTCCGAAGATGATAGTAATCTGAAGAGGCTATTAGGTTATTAATCATTTAATCATAATTTCCCTCTCTATGTTAGCACAATAAACGGTTTTGACAGCGGAAAATTTATAATAGAAAATTTCCTATGTAAGGTTTCTATAAAATTTATCGTAATAGTAATAATATATAGCTGGCCATTCGTATTTGAGGATACCTGTCTACTAGGGCGGCTACTCAATCTCTATTACAGACGCTTGCTCAGGCGGATTTGTGTTTACTTAACACCCACAGAGCCCACCTCTGTTTTATACTGCAACTATGCTGAGCAGACCTTAGTTACAGTTTCTGGGAAAGAGCGTGTTATCTAACGTGATCAACAATTTGAACAAGGCCATCACGCTTAAGCTCTTGGCCATGATGACATACGACTTCGTGATATATATATATATATATATATATATATATATATATATATATATATATATATATATATATATATATTTAAAGGCATTTTACTCTAAGCAAGACAATAAAGCTAGGGGTTAAAGAGTGTGATAAAACATAAGAAAAGGGAAGAAAGAGAGTTCCACGAGCCAGAAGTGCGAGAAAAAAACTGTTAGTATAGAAATTGGGATTTTATCTAGTCATTTCAACTGCAAAATGATGAGACCTTGCTGTCGATCCATTACTACGCCGGAATTCATTAATTCTAGGTACCATAGAGGAGAGTTCATCCGAACAATTCACATGAACGTATTTATAAAAAAAGCCCCAGTGAAGCTACATTACAGCAATGAAAAAATGCCATGCATGGACCAGTAACATTTCAGATTCTTTGAATTTAATCGAGAACCTCTAAATATATAGCAGGAGTATCAGACGGCCATATTCTTAGCCTGGAAGAATGACAAACTTGATTCAAGCGAGTAAAATTGTTTAACAAGACATAGATTTAGCACTTGACTCAATATAATCTTTCCACTTCATGTCAGCGGGAAATGTTAGGCCGCGCAGGCGCAATGTGTCACGCTCTTGGAAGTTAGCATCAGCCATTTTGATGGGAGACAGGAAGGGTTTTCTCAGTTTCGTTTTGGAAACGATATAGGGGAACTGATATTACATACATATTCACCACACATTTCTCTATTCATAAAATATATTTTGCTCACACGAGTAAGTTAAAAAAATCTTATTCCGGTTAAGCATGCACCCGGGAAGGACCGAAGAGAACATCAATAAAAATATTGCCAAAATTATCCTTTAGACAGAGAAAGGAAAATACATGACTGTAATTATAATAGCAGATTCTGTTCTGTTTAAATATTATATATTCAAGTATATGTTGGAAGGAGGCATTACAGTTATTACAGATTATTACGTTAGAATAATGATCTATCGTGAATCTCAGCTACGAAAATAATCGAATACTTGAAGAATAGCTTTGGCGAAGGACGATCCGAGAATATAGTGAAATGCTTATCTAACATCGCCACCTGAATGTACTGACCATTTCTTGTTTTGTTTAGTGTGCTCTTCTTTTTATAGTACATAATGTTGTTCATGATGACGGTCGTCTTTGAGTATAGAATCCAGAAGTTAGCAGTGAATATTTCGAAGACACTAGGGAAGCGTTGTTCTGGTTAGCAGTGGATATGCCGGTAAAGTAGCAGAGCGTAGTTTAGTAGTTCTTCCTTCTGTTCTTTCACCTGACAAGTTAGCACTGGACATTCGGAGAGAGTAAACAAAATGGCCGCCTTTATAGACGACGGATTGAATATTTTACGTCTTCTGATTGGTTAACCTTCTATTGGTGGACTATAAAGTGAGTCAAGTCATTTGAGCTAGCTCATTAGTACATATATACACAAAAACTGCAACACATATCGACACGTATTGTGGAGGGTATATGTGCGAAAAATTGAAAAAAGGAATATTCTAGACTTGTGAACAGTGATGGCCCAATTTTGCTGCATGTCAAAACACGGTCATGCGCCTCTTAATTAACTGTCCCAGAACTGCATAGTCTAAATTATGGAATTTTACCTCATTCTCCATAATAGTCTGACATCTCTGCTACTGATTATCACTTATTTATCTTAAGTCATGACTCTGAAATGTTTGCATTGGAGCTTCCGGTACGAATGCCAAGCAGTACAGCGTGCTGTTTCCAAATTTCTGGCGGATTGAATTATGTCATTGTGCTCTTTCTCGCATAGATGGTGCCCAACCGACCCTGCTATAGTATGCAGTCCACAAAATCAAAAACAAACAACGCTCATGTGTGAAATTCAGAATATAAAATGATGACAATTTACCCATCGCATCCTGTATGAATAGACGCTCCATATATTTGTTTTTCTCTACCGGATTGAATCTTGATAAATTTTACTAAAGGAAAGCATGCGCCCGCCGAAAGGATTCGAACCTGTGTCCTTCTTTGCATGAGAAACCATCGTGAGATCTTTACAGGAAGGAATCTTCTTTAGACAGACTCGATCACGGAGATCGCTATCGATTAATCAAGGCTGAGTAGTGCCTTTAAGTGTAAATTCCTCTTGTCTCAGATTCTAAAACGTTCACATCTGCCCAGTTCCATATCCAAACATAAACAAAGTAAATTCTAAAGAATGAATGGACTTTTTTATTTATTAATCCGAGTGGATACACCTATTTGAGTAAACGCTACGAAAATATTTATTGTTTAAAGTAAACGGAACATCTCAAATATTCGCGAAAAATTACATTTGGTAATAAAAAGACAATATTTTTCATATTTCACACAGAAAAATTATTTTTACGACCCAACATAAAAAAAAAATCTTTACTACAAGAACACGCTGGTGAATTTAATATTTGGATAAGTTTTCTTATAAATCTTTTTCTCGCACAAACATCCATTTAATATTTTTCGGTCATTTTAAGAAACATGGCAACGACATAATATGGACATAAGTCAATATGAGACTATAGTGTGTTAGACCAATATTATTTGCGACATTCTTCGTTAGTAATACATCTTTTTTGTTGTATGGCTCTATTCACTGAGGAGAAGTTTAGGGATACAACGGCTCATCGTCATTGTTCTTAGCGACATTAAAACATTGATCTTTTCTGTAAAGTAACTATGTATTGTTCTTATACATAGATGATTTTGGAAGAAGTTCTGTAACGCGAGTGAAATGATCTATGACTCCGCATAGTAATACCAAGAATTTTGGGGTATTGCTAGAATTGAGCACACCACTCTGTCCAGCCTCGACAGAGTTCAAAGGCGTTTACTCGGTCTTGTAGTTGTTAACTTATTTTCCGACATTCCCAATCCTTTCCCACAGACGAAACATCGCAGGACTATAGCTACTCTATTGCTTCTTCCATGGAAAATGTTCTGATGAGCTACTTTTTTCTAGTTCAAGCAGTTCAAATATTTACAGCGAAGGAACGTCATACCATGTGTACACGAGCGAATCATCCATTTCATTCGGACAGCCTATCCCAAGATTCACTGCATATTGAAAGAATTTACAGAGACGACTCTTCACAGACAACTACAATATTAAACTCTACAAGGTTAACATTTATCTAACCTATATTTCCTTGTAATATAAGTTCAGAAAACAGCCAAATTCAGTAGTGTAGTACCTTGAGTGGCTATCGGGCGTTGTGTTAGGAGAACAATAACGTAAAAAGTGCTTCTGATACAATTTGGCAATGCAATCAGGTATAGATATTAATCATGTATCTTTATAGAATATAAGATAAACATGAATCTGTTGTGCCAATATTACAGGTGCCGGGAAAATCGGCATGTTATGAATTTGCTCTGAGCTCGATCACCGACTTCTAGCTGAGGAGAGACAGCTACCTCATGCACGAAGCAGGTCGATAAAGACCGCATTTAAACGCTCAATATGTGCTAGTTAACAAACATCTGCTATTTAAGTTAACAAATGCACGTTCTATCTTTTGTCAATCAATTTATTGATCGCTTTGTAAAAAAATATATGAACTGATATCGTGCAAGAAAAAAAAACGCCTATGAATGTAAGACGAACCTTTAGAGATTGGTTGGCAAAATAAAACTGTCATCTGGACATTTTACACTAACCCGCAGAATTAAGAAAATGCGACATAGAAAAATTTCATAATTACAAACGGACTCTTTCTTTTAATCATTGAACTTCAAGCAAGGCGATATAGCCCCTAAGACGAAAGAGGGTGGGTTCTGAGAGTGAAAGAAACTAAGAAACCATTTTAGAGTAGAAAGGGCAATAAAAGAACAGGATTCAGAAAAACAATATGGCGACTGAAGTTGCATTCAGATAATCAATCGACTGACAATCAATTTTTGCATTCATATCCCTCACCGTATTCCTCATAACTAATTTACCAGTAACAATCTAGCTTGAGTAGTTTTCGCGCCCTACAATGAGTGAATTTTGATATTTAAAAAATATACGATTTAAAACCATTTTAGAATGCTCCGAATAATCGGATGATTTTTTAAATCATTTTACCCCAAGTAAAGCAATAAAGCCACTGAGATACTAAGGGTTACTAAGAATGAAAGAAAATGAGAAAAAACAAAAAAAAAAAAAAACAGGAGCTAGAAGATGCCGGAAGAGAGAAGCCGGAAGTTGCAAGAAACGATTGGTTATTCTCTTGATAGATCATTGATCAAGAAGACATTTCCGACCAACTAATTGCCACTCACAAGATCTTTTTTCTATGTTTTCCATTTTCTGGCCTTTTTCTTACGAAATCAGCAGACCCGCCCATCTGGTACAAACGACCGTGTCGTGAAACAATGTATACTTAAACAACACTTCTTTTCAATATAAATCAGGAAATGAAATTCAGAAGGTTACAATCTTTTAATATCTACAACCATTAATATGTTCCTGCGTGAATACCACACTAGAAATCTGCATAGAAGAGCATATGTTGATATTTACCTAAGTGGCCGTTGTGTGTATATACTTCTCATCAATAAGTCCTTTTGCAAAGTTATGTTAGCTTTCCTTAATTGCAAGATGTTTTGCGTATGTTTGTTCTATAAATGTCAATATATAGATATTGGTTTCTTGATATATTGATCTATGTTGCGTGTCGGGAAATTCTAAGCAGTAACGTTTATAAAACTGTATTTGGAAATGTCGAAAAAAACAATGACATCGCTTAATAGAAAATCGACTTTCAAATATTTTCTTTGATTCGCCTTTTCTTTTTAGTGTGATTTTAGTTGTAATATTTAAACTCTTTTTATATTCTTTTAAATGATTTGTGAGAAATCATTTTCAGACATTTTCTTTGAATGATACACAAAAGTTACGAAATATATCATCACTGCCTTGAACGTCCATGGCCATATGATCCCTGTGCGACAGAGCACCTGAAGAGTTCCAGTTAGACCCGGTTAGTCATTCATTCAAGCGTAGCGCATCTTATCCAAGTGGATCCGGTGGAGTCCATCTTTCTCCGGGTCAAATCACAGTCGATGTCCTTCAAATTTAAGGTTCTCTCTGGTCATGGATAAGCGGCCGTTGCTTCCATCCGATATTGATATCTCTGTTCAGTAACTGCGTGTCATCATTGCATTGGTTGCATATATCGCTATGGAGTCAAATTTTCTTCATTGGGCCAGATTGACGCCAACCTAACAAGAAGGTCTATCCGTCTTTTGAGAGGCCGTGTTTTTAATCCCTATCGCTCACCATCTAACCAGCATAGCCTGGTGGGGAAATGGTTTAATCGATGGATGGCGACAGCTGCTGTAATATTGGGTTATAGGCGACTAAGCCGTTCTGAAATTTCCTTTTAGAATAATGATTTCTGAGTATAGCGTTACATAGTCTGAGATTCAAATTGAGATTATAATATCAACATTTGTCCTTTTTGTTCTATTTACAACGTGTATAAATGGTTGGCAATAGTGTAATGTTATTCCTTCTTGATATATTGTTAGTTCAATATATTGTTAGTTAATTGATCGTGGCAGTAGGAAACAGATGTCGCGATTCACTATCGAATAGATAAAAAAAAGCTCTTTATAGCTTTCTTCACCTTAATGCGCTAAAAGTCATAAGCTAGCAGTATGTAAAGACAATGATAGGTGGCGCCACCGTAACTTGATGTTAGCACAAACCAATATAAATTGTGCATGAACACCAGCTAGTTTGCCCATGTGTAGAGGGATTGGAATTTACAATTAGGGATAGATTACACCCCTAGATTTACGGTGTCATGTAGTATAAACAAGGAATATCTACTACAAAGCACCCGGGTTTAGCTATGGACAATTAACCAGTCGTTATGGCTCAATATCTTTTCAGATATTTTTCGGTCATTTACAACCTGTTACCGCACTTCGTCGAACTAGAGAAGGACCTATTCGACACCAGCCATGTATCTTATAACTTTTGGCACGTCGGTGTATAATATTTGTAAGATAATATACACGTGTCAGATATCTGAAAACTACTGATGACATTTCCGTAAAGATCTATAGTATAAATTTGGGCTATCCGCATAGAATCAAATTTGGAAAACTTCACAATCTATGGATCGTGGAATGGACAGTTCTCGTCTCGTTTCGTGAAAACATGCTGAAAAGCAACCCAGCTTTATATCATTTTGAATGACGTTTCTCGCCTTATTAAGTTGGATAGTCCAGCTTGTCACTCCTCTATACCTCCTAAACCTTGTTCTGCCAAATATGTACACAAACTCATTCTATATTTCGCTCGTTTATTCTGCGACAAGGTACTAAGAGAAACAAGTCCTAAGAGAAACAGGTTCTTAGAGAAACAGGTTCTTAGAGAAAATATCTTCTCTCCTATAATACACTCATCATTGTAAATAACTATTCACATTAATTTATTACATCTAAAGTCTCGTAATACTGATGCGTGTGTCAATTCCGTAACTAGATTACGTACTTTGTCCTCACCCAACCACGTGTAATGCAGAAATATCCTTTTGAACACACACTATTATATCCTACAAGAAAATTAATGAATAACAATATCAGCATAAAGCCTTCCTGTTTATTTGTTTTTGTAGAAAATTCTATATTCAGTCAGTTATGTGCCATACGTGATACTCGCTTAGGCGATCATGTACCTTTCGATACATCACTGACGAGGCAATTTTTCCCTGCATTAGATTGCCATTTCTTTCTGCGGTCGACCTCTTGCTACTTGGTCTGTCCTGCTATTTACCTATAGCTGTAGGTCTGAAGAATGGGATTCATACCTTTCCGAAGGACGTAATTGAATGTAATAGATTTGACTGAAATTCAAACTCGGCTCTCTGATTCCTCAAACCGAGCCGCTATCCATACACCACTATGGCGACAAATATAAAGAAAACTCTAAAGTATAGTACCAAATTAACTCAATTCCACATCCATAAGTTGAAATTCCAGCTGGTCTTATAACTACGTTGAAGCGGAGTAATATTCATTGGTGGAAAGCGAATTTTTAGTAGATTAATATATAGTAAATGGCCATGTTTACATGCAAATAAATGACAGAACTGCCCAACAAACAGGTTTGATAAATTTTGCAATGAACAATTAAAAGAAAAAAAAATGAAAAGAACGGGACCAAAATAATATCAAGCAAGCAAACAATATATGAAAGGCAAATTAAGAGTAATTAGGCAAAGCAACAATAATATGGCAAAAAGTTTACACACTAAGAATTGGGGTTGGCGTACAAGAGCCATTTCGGATAAGCGAACGTAGCCTTCTGTTTTCAAGACAAGACAGACCGGGACTAAGTCAGATGAGACCAAGAACCGGCCTATCTTAATGGCTAGGATGAAATACCAGAAGGCATTTGTCTATTAGCAGGAAAGGGGAGAGTGTTTTCAAACCAACATATATTTTCTTAATTCATTTACTTAGCAATTCAAAGGGAAATGCACTAATCTTTTGCAATGACGTGATCCCTGATTTTTTTCTACACCAGTTCGTCTGAAAGTAACATAAAAATGAAGCGTCCATTTTTATGGGCTCTCAGCACAAAATAGAAATGTTGCCATTCTGATTTCTATAACCCTGGAGTATCTATTTCTGTTAGAAAATGACAACTTCATTTCTTTATGGAAAAGGCATCAGGTTACAATGTTGACTACACTGTATGTATAGGTAAAATATAGCATATTTCGGGTTAGCAATAATCTGCGATTAAAGGCATCGTCTTGATCTTAAAATATCGCAATTGAAGATAAATGGGGATTAATATAATGGAGACAGATTCAAATAGAATGTTCAATCTTGGAGCAAATTATAGCCAATATTTATTGGCCGCCTAATAGCCAATCAGAGTTCACCATAACTTTAACTTCAAACCAATCAAATCTTTCTGCTTTATATTGATCAACTTGGTTTTGACAACTAGTGGATTTCAAGAGACTCTGGAGATTTAAATTGAATTTGTCTCTTGGCTGATATTTTAAATTGCCATATATGCAAGAATATTGTACGAGTTTTTATGATGATTTTTTACGCAGAAATAGGCAGCGAACGACACACAGGTAGTTTTTGTTTTAAGAAATTAAAAATCATGTATTTTTGGTGACCGTTTGCTCAATACAGGTAATTATTTCTGGAGGGTTTAAAATTAATGCCAAAGAAATGAAGTCGACTTATACACGAAAATATACAGTATATTTCATTGGTGAAGTAATCAGTTCTCTGCTGGCAACTGTTAAAAATTGACTTCTTATTTAAAACTTATTAAATGCCTCCAATTGCGTATAAAGATTTTCCCAAGGGAAAGTTTAACGTAAAAGGACTTGTGTAACTAAAAAGAAAAACTGGAATGATTGGCTCAGGACGCGTTACTAGATATAATATTTATGTAAGATGTCTCTAAAAACAAAATCAAAGAGGGAGTTCGACAGCAAGATTAGCTTTGGAAACAGACCGGAAATACTACAGAAGTTGTTTTATCATCAATAGCAAATTGTGGATGGACATCCATAAACAATAGACGAACAAACATATTACACACATTGGATAACAACATTAAAAGCACTATCAATAATTTACTATAATTCCTTGCAAAAAGCTTAGAGAGCCTGAAAGCACGTTCGTAGTTAAGCAGAAGACACTTATGTTTCAAGAGGACGGAGAAGACGTATTTACAAAGTAGTTGAACAGGAGAAATCAAACAGATTTGATATCTGGCTTCAAGTCGTAACAATTCTCATGATGATAATGATTGTAGCTTCGGATCTTGTCCAATTGGAATCTATTGGAAGTACGAATTAAAACGTCCTTGTTACCAGAAGGACAATTCTGTTTTGTAACCTTAGTTTAAAGCATCAGCTTATTATTTAACACGTCATTAAGCCGTTTATTCTTGCATTCATATAAGCAGCATATGGCAGCAATACACGATTTGGGGTCTAACCTGACACAACTTGACAGTAGTAGACAAGTACTTTCTGATGAAGTATATGAAGATTAATCTTTCAGTGATGGTCCGTATATAGAAGATCCACTTGAGAGCTGGGCTGAAACTGAGTCACAATAGACATTCAAATCATCGCACTCCATTAAGAGTTAATCAGGGATGAGAAAACAATGATACAAATCAGCTTTTACTCCATTGAGCTGGAGGTGGGGGTCTTAGTCAGAGGAGAGACCGATTTCCAAGTTCCGATCAAGTAGGTTTTTGTAGGTGCATCCATCGTGGCATCATCAGCATATATATATATATATATATATATATATATATATATATATATATATATATATATATATATATATAAAATTATTTATATATTATATGCGCGGTACTTATTAGAAAGCACTCAATAGAGATAGAGCTAACATATTTGGATTGATGTGAGTTTGTGACCCTGGGTTTCACGCTTTTGCGATCGTCAGACAAACTCTCTCTCTCTATATATATATTTATTACTTATTTTATAGAAATCAACTTACTGTTAGAGATTATATTTAATATGCTGCAATCCTGAGAAGAGGGATGATGATGAAGAAAAAAAAGAGATAAATAACAAAGTGCAATAATGAAAAACGAAAGCACCTGCAGGAGTTGGCTGCGGACTCGAGAGACAATTCCTTTGCAATAAGAAGGTAAACGCAAAGCTCATGTAAAATATCGTCCGATGTTTCTATCCTGCTATCTTTCTAGTGCTCATTGATAAAATCCGAAGAAGAATCAGCAATATCATTAGCCCTGATCTGGCATCTCGGCTTCAGTCATTTTACCACCGCCATAAGGTTGCCTCCCACTGCCCTTTCTATAAATACTTTCATGGTAATTGTTCGGAGTAGCTCTTCGCTATGGTACCTAGACTATTTGAATTTAAGCGCAGTACTAGATTAGTAACGGGGGTCACCAAATTGTAGTTGTAGAACTTGTAGTTTGTGGAACTCCCTTCTGGCTCCATGCTTTCCAGCCATCTTTGATCTGCAAAATGTTGAATACAATGTCAATCGCTATCTGCTGTCCTGATTACTCTTCTTTTGTTCTCGATTCTTAGGAATGTTCCTGATTCTAAACTCTTCCACACCTAGTAGCCCCTTCTGTCTTAGTGGCTTTATTGCCTTGCTTGGGATAAACACGATTTTAAAAAAAGAAGTGTTACATAGGTTGAAAAGAGGAGTGAATGAAAACATAAAACAACGTAGTGTTTTGTGTCATCTACGATTTTGTTGTTGTGTATTAGTAAAAAAAAAAACAAAAAACATTGATATCAGAACAGAATACAAAGCGAATGTATAACAAAGAAAATCCCCAAAACTCTGAGAAAGTCTAGAAATATGCAGAGTACACATAAAAATAACCAAAGACAAGGAATCGAATAGAAAATGGAAGGAAAGATTATTTCAGGAATTATGTAATATACAATGAAAGATAAAAATTATAAAGGAAAAAACGATATACATAGAGCCAGAAAAATGATGACTGGAACACAATTTTTTTTCATTTCGACTTTCTTAATTTTGTCTTTTACAATGTTAGAGTCGAGATTCCTGATGATAAGCAGGCTTTCCTTTGATTGTGACTTGTAATGCTGTATCATGTAAATAAGAATCGAAAAGAAATATGTATGCTACCTGCCGGAAATATATGTATACATATCAAAATTTAATAATTAAAAGATCTTGTCGGGAAATAGCTCACAAATCTGTGAGAAATTCACACAAAACAGCATTAAAATAAAGACCAGACTCAAGACAAAAGCTGTCTGAAATAAAATCGATAATATCATTTAAAATATGCGGACGTGGTAGAAAAATAAACAGGAGATCGAAAAGGTTATGCTCCACAATTGCAATAAACAGGAAAAGCATCGGGTTCGTATGCGCTTGAAAAAAAATAAAATGAGATAAACATGGAAGCAATTTGTGGTCAGTCAACTCAAAACTATCAGCACAATTCTACATCAAACGACTGAAATATTGGTTGAAAAACAGAGGGGAATAGGTTATGGTTGAGAATACTGAAGAAAAAAGATTTATCTAAAAAAAAAAAAAAAAAAAAAAAAACAATCAGGAAAAAGAAAAGAAATTCACCAATTAGCAATTAACGGGAAAACGATATTTCTTATTAAAAAAGATTTTTTATCCCTTCGGTGTTCACAGTAAGAATTTTTTGCTTTCTTAGTAACACGTGGGTATGAAAAAGTTAGGATTGCCAGGGAGACTCTTTCTCTCTCAGCTTCCTCTTCGTCACAGATAAGTAGTCAGCCAAATTTCCCTTATGTGGAAAATAGAAACAGCCAATACATACCATATGAGGTGCGCTTTTTAATACTACAAAGGATACGTATCTATCTATATTTCTGAGATGAGGTATTATGTACATTATTCGTATTATTGTTCTTATCTTTGTTGCCATATTTATTACAATGTTTCGGCCGTTGTACACTCCGTCCTTCTTCAGGTGGTTGGAAAGTCGAACTTAAACTTTTATTTCCCACACTGGGGTAGACTGTTCTAGTTCCACGTACCATGTTTTTAATGGATGTTAGTTATCAGTTATCTCCTGTTAATTTCCCTCTGAAATTTCTCCGCTGCCTTAACCAGCACATAGCACAGTGGATAAAGGCGTTGGTTAGATCTAGTGAGAGGACCTAAAAAGTGTGAGTTCAATTCCCGGTTAAGGCAGTGGAGAACTTTCAGAGGGAAATTAACAGGAGATAACTGATAACTGACATCCATTAAAAACATGGTACGTGGAACTAGAACAGTCTACCCCAGTGAGAGAAATAAAGGGTTAAGTTCGACATTCCAGCCACCTGAAGAAGGCCGGAGCGTACAATGGCCGAAACGTTGTAATAAATTTAGCGACAAAGATGAGGACAATAGTCCGAATAATGTAAATAATGTACAAAGGATTCCTTTTGCCTAGTGAAAGGACGCTTAATTTGATTTTCAGTAAGAGGTAGAGACAGTATGAATTTGATGTATTAGCCTGAAAACAACCGTGGAGATTAACATATTGACACTACCGAGACGGCCCACTTCGGATCAACAACTATAGCCACCAAACAGAATTCTGAGTCACATGCCTAACTACATATAATATCGTGACAATGTGACACGAATCGCTGTTCTAAAAGCAGAAAACGAACCGAACAGAAATAAGTCAAAATCGCACTGGCAATTAAAATTACATATCAGCTTCTTTAAATCTTTATTCTTGTGTTTCAGGTTTCATTTAATCGATATGTACTGAGCTTTACTAAAATTTAAGAACTGATTCTATATTAGAACACATAGCAATTCCTATGAATATTTCACATAATAAAAGTGTTCGCTATGAAATACGACAGCCATAGAAAATCAATTTCCACACACCTTTTCATAAAAAAAAAACAACAACAAAATTTGTTTTACAATTGTAAATAAATTGCAGAATTCAAAATTTACTGTAATTATTGAAGTTCATTTAAAATATTAATTGGGACTTTGAGATATTGCCGACGCCGCTATGAAACAGTAGCCCCATAAAAAGATTTTTAATGATAGCTTTCTGATAAAAGGCGCTTTGTTTCAACAGAATTAAAAAAAAGACATAAAGCAAAACCAAACTACTACATCTACGTGAACACACCTCTTTAGTGTTCATCAAATAAAAACCGCGACTTAATATATAACTATTGACTTTTTTCGGTGATATTTTATAGTTATTTTATTTATTTCTGCTTTTTATAGTTATTTTTAAATAGGTAATGTATATAAATCAGTTGATATTCCGATGAAAACACTTCAATTAAAATACGAGAATTTATGGAGACAGCAAATGCCTGAATTTCCAAAGTTGAGGAAGAACTTCGCCTTAGAGTAATAGAAGCACTATAGTTCTTTGATAGTGTAGCCGTTCCTAAATGTGTTTCTATCTAAAACTCCCCCTGAACACCTATCATATAAAAATAAAAGAAGGTATTATGTCAGGCTGTTAAAAGACAAAGCCAGAAATGCTGGACAAACTTTTATGGAGAAACAAAATCGCAGGACGAATATCAGTTCATTCATAGAAAATTCAACAACCATTGTCTCGCGGTCACTGCATTTAACCGCCTCAACAGAGTTCAAAAGTTGTTTTTTTTACGTTGGCTTTGTCACTGATGAATTATTTTCCGCACTACAAGCCGTTTATCACAGGCGCAATGTCACCAGCTTATCTCTATTACTCTGACAATAAAGGAATTATTACCTTCGTCATTAACAGCTGCCATTATTTCACTAAATAACTTAATCCCAACACGATTAAAGTCGTAGATAAGCTACGACACGTTTTGTACCTTTTTTTTTTAAATACAAGAGCTACTCAAAGTAGAGGTTTATTTAACGAGGCTGCCGTGACGGCAGAAAGGAATGAAGTAAGAAGCTCATATTCTGACGATATGCAGGATAGATAAAAGTTGGCCTTACACTTGAAGAAGTTAGAAACGAGGAAGTCTCTTCCCTGAAATCTGTTCCAGAAAGTAACAGTTCTACTGAAGAAACTATCGGATTAGAACTTGTGTCTTAGCAATGGAATACGAAGGGAATGAGGGTGATTTGCACTTCTGTATGCGGAATGACGGGTCCTATCTTTGAACATCTGCACTGGCGGAACTAAAGAATATACTTCAACTGGACATTTGGCATGAAAATAACGGTAAAGTCGATATACACCCTTGTGCAAATTAATAGTAACAAAACGAATAATTCCGTTATTATTTACTTTTTTTCAAATTTTTTCACTGAAACAAGACCCAGTGCCCATGTTAGTACTTCGGATATCCATTCCATGAAGTCGTTCCTTGTAGATTAACCACAGATTCTCGATTAGATTTAAATGTGGAGAGTTTCCATGCCAGCCTATATTATTTTGATTTGCTCACTGGTAAGGCTTGTTGGTATGTTCATACAGCATTACAATTTTCGTACACTACTTTGGAGTAACGTCCATCGCTGACAGTAGCCGTAGGACAACTAATCGACAGTCGAGACAATAGTGTCTCGGCGTGATAAAAATTTGATTCAATCAGGATGACGCAATATTTTTCAAGGCCAAACAAATTTCATCATATACCCCGAAAATAGATTCATATTACTGCACACCATTACAAATGACCTAATCTGAGGCAAAATAGAAATTTATTATACCCTATTACTCCAGTGAGTCTAAAACTGGCTGTATGGTGAAAGAAATGAAATTAAAGCGTTGTGTCAATTAATTTGTATAAAGGAGTCGGCTAGTAAAATTGCGTCTGTGAGAATGAGGTTGCATAGTGGAAAATAATTTATCAGCGAAATGGCAGCGAAAATGTTTTTAAACTCCGTTAAGATCTTATAGCTTCAGCCTTGATATGGCAACAATACTTCAATTGAACCTAACCCCTCAGCATTTCTGAAGAGATTTAAAAACCCGATAATTTCTCCAGTATCTTAAGTGATGGATCATAAATATGAGTTACACTTCAGGTCCGTGGTGGACTTGAGTTTCAATAAACGTACAAAGCATATCGCCACAGTATAATGGTTCATCTGCACAGGAAAAAAAAAAGCGCCTACTCTGTGATACTGAAATGATATTCGTTTTGTTTTGGAGTTACTGAAAGATACAAGTCAGTTTTCCCTACATTGAGTTGTGAGGTCTCAGTCAGAGAAAAGATTAGCCGACAGACTCCAATCATCTTGAATTTTGTAGGTGCCTCTATAAACCGTGATATCGTCTGCATATATGTTTACTACTTATTTTATAAAATTCCAGACCCCACACTTTAAAGAAGAAGCAAATACCCCGCACAGCAACTACAACAGAAAAATAAAACTGACATTTTTACTCCGTTAGAGCAAGAACTTGTAAATATTGGTATAGATAGCTCAAGAATCATAGTACCATTCGAATCCCAGCCAGTACCCGACCGCAAACTCTTGCTCCCAATGACGGAGAAAAGATAATTGGACAAACAGTTATTTCTGGAAGTCATTACGCGACTTGGAGCTACCGAAATAAAATAAGTTATTGACACTGGTGAGAGTATATTAGCAATTTCACAGGTAAACGAAAATGTTTTGCAACGACTTTCTAAGTCAAACTTAACTCGCCATTAGGACGAAAATAAAATTTCTGATGAAGACGTATCTGTAGATTTCAATTCTTTGTATCAAAAGATCTTTTCACTGGACTTTCGTAATGGCTAAAAAAAGTCTTGATCAAAAATGTCAGTAATGGTGATATAAAAACAAAACTACAAACACATATCAACCCAACATTTAATCACCTTCGAAGAAGTCCCCTTCTAAAGAACTTTTTCCTGCATCTTTTCTCTGTTTTGGGACAGAAAGCAGCTACTTCGTCGCATTCTCTTGAATTTCTTCGAGGTCTTAAAATTTTGCTCATTTCAAGTGAGATTTAATTTTCGAAAAGGGAATGTGGCAAGGAGCAAGATCTGAGGAATATGGTGGTTGTCGAATCTGGGAAATGTTGGGCTCGGCCAAAAGCTGCTACACAAGGCGTTGTCATGAATATAATATCTGCTGTGTAGTTATACGACCACACTCTACACACTTTCCTTCCAAGATCTGCTATAAACAACGGAAGTGAGAGAATACGTTAGAATTTAGTATGCATGCGCGACAGGGTTCACGGTCAATATTTGCCAAGCGTCACCAATCTGCCTACTTTATCACCGTTATCATATCTCCTTCCCGATAATTTTTGATCAGACTTCATATCTTTAATCATTTGTAGAATAGCTTTGATTTCGCCATATTTTGTAAAAAGAAAAATATAGAATTATTAAGAACTACAATAAAGTAAAAAATAATTTAAATGTAATTATTTCACACGTCGCATCATGGCAGGAGTTGGACGATCATGATTCTCCACAAGTTCCTCTCATTTTTTTAGCTCTAAGTAATATGTGTCCCCTTGCTATCATGGACATTTAATGTTTTATCCGTATACACAAGCCCGTTCGTTAGATTACTCGCTGTTTTTTTCAGTCTTTTCTGCCTTCATTAGTTCTAGTGAGTGTTAATTTCTCCAAACCATTTTTCCTCAATATGTGTTCAAGTAATGTCCACTATCACTTTCTCAGTCTAAGCATAATTAACTTTTCTATCGCTATATTCCTCAAAACTTCATTTTACCTCAAATGATCTGTGCATACTTTTCGCAGTATAGTTCGAGTTTAAATAATCAGTTTTTTACGCAAAAAATAGGGTTCACACTGTACACAGGTAATATTTGAAGAGGTTACAAATCATGCATTTCCTGTGACCGGTTGTACTATACGCAGGACGTGTTTAAAATTCATGCAAAAAATTTCAGTGGTCGTACTATATATGAATTCGACTTATACACGAATATATGCGGTAACGTAAAATAGTTTAATAAAACAGAATTCATGAAGTATAGTTGGACCTTTTAACCTCTGAATTTGAGGAGAGAATTGAACTCCAATTTCGCATTTATTAATATAGATATTCTTTCAGCCATGACAATATCGTACTATAAAGTCTGAAAATAGATTATTTCAGACCTGATCTTTGAATAATGGGTTTTCCATAATTAAAAACCCTATTTAATTGTAGTGTACAATACTTTGACTATCAACTGGGCACCGGCAGTTTCAAATATACTATTAATGCAGTAATGCATGCAATACCCTTTTATATAGGCTTATTTTCCAATAAGCTTGAGTTAAATTCAAACACAATATTTTACTTTTGACAGAGAGTAGCGATGAGTCTGTTTAGTCATTTTGCTCTATTTAAACTCATAAAATTCGGATCAACGTCACGGGAAGATATCACTAATTACTGAGTAAAAATCTGCCATATTACATTTAAAATGCAACCAGGCTCTTTATATAACAGTAGATGTATGTGATTTTTATGATATGATGGAGGATCAAGTTCATAACAAAGACATCAATTCTGTGTCTACTAAAAATTCTAGGTTATTACATGATGTATCTTTTTCTTATTGCAGTTATTTTCTTTTACAAAAGTGTCTACGTAAATAACTTTTTGATTTGATTGAGTGATACGGATTATCAACCCTTTGCAAGTTATTTAAAGCCAGAAAATATTTTTTTAGTTTCTACGGATTTATTTTTCTTTTTTTGGTAATAATGGTTTAGTGATAAAAGTCTTACTAATTACCCTATATCCTGAGGTAGAATATATGGATCCATACATTTCCCAAAGGTATTTGCGCGAAAGTGAATATAAAGAACTCGATTGGAATTGAAACACGGTTCTCCGATTAACAACTCCGAATCATTATCCATTCCACCACCCACAAATCCAAGCTTATAGCACCTGACATTACCAAGCCGTTACCCATTGAGGTACTGACCAGGCTAGACGTTGCTTACTTCAGTGATCGCACGGGAACCGTTATTTGAACATGCTCTGACCATATGCCTCAATATTTGACAGCTCTCTTTCATTGCTTAACTCTGACATTGGATTATCTATAACGTTACTTAATCCGGATACTACTGGTAATATACGTATAGTTCTATAAAAGAGTTTTCTATGCAGTGTGAAATATTTGACATACAACATTCGAAATTGCATTCAACACCTTTTTAAACTCTCCACAGAGATATTGTCGGACTCTTACCTTCAATCCAGAATAATTCAAGTTAATTTCATTTAAGCTCCTATATCTTTTGGCGTGTACATACTCTTTGGATCAATGAATTGAGGTTCATAGCATTAAAGGAAATTACCACGAAATTAGCAGCTGAAGCGATTATAACTATATGGATTACAAGATTTCGTGTTACATTCCATATCGTGACAGATAAGGGAAGTCAGCTGGAAAGATATTTGTTTTTAGAACTATCAATAATTGCTGTTTTTCAGAGATTGAGAACAACTGCTTACCACCCACTGTGTAGTGGTTTAACAGAGGAAAGATGGAGAACAATTAAAACAGCAATTATAGTTTATAAAGAAACGTGGCTTTCAGAATAACCAACTGTAGCCCGAACTGAACGCAGTGAACCTAATAAATCTGGCTTCTCACTGTTTTGTGCAGTAATTGGTTCCCCAATATTAATGGAAAAATGATTCATTAAACAATGCTTTAGCGAAGAACATGTGAGATATTATGCCATAATTCAATCTCAGTGATATTTCCAAATGGATAACCGTGCTTCAAATAAACCTTACTTTTCAGGTAAAGTTATACACTGAGAGGAAGAATAGATTAACGTGGGTCATGGGAACACCTTATAAACGGCCCAACAAAGTTCAACAGAGTTCACCAAAATATTTTCTGATATTTATATATTATGCGTTTAAATTACTCGAGGAACATAGGCCCGCAAGATATCTTTGCGGTTTCTATAACAAGCCAGTTTTTTTTTTTTCAAGTAAGTAGGTTCTTAGTCTACTGCACAACTCCCAATCTGGAAGATCAAGTTGTGAATTCAGATGTGTCCTTGTTCTAGACCAGTTGCCACCCACAACTATAGAACACGGTCTGTTCTTCTATTTACCCATAAGAAGAAGAAGAGGATTCATATCTTTCGCAAAGCTATTAGCACGTAAGTGAATGTTATGGATTCGACTAGATTTCGAACTCGGGTCTCCGATTTCTCAATCTGTGCCGTTATCCATTACTCCACTTCTCATTGAGATGAATGAAAATATACATACTTTTTTGTGGACAGATTGAAAATTGATGGTGAAAGACTTCGTAAATAAAAAAAAAAGAATATGTAAAGGATGAAATCTGTAGATCATATTTCAAAGAATGGTAATTTATGTAGAAATAAGAGTAATGCTATTATTCAAAGACTAAGAGGGATTGATAATGCACTCAACTGTATACCAGTTAAGTATTACTGGTTTCACTTATACTAAAAGACATGATAATAAATATAAAATATTGAAGAGAATTCATCTCTGGGAGGATAAAGACCTTGGCAAAAGATAATGATTCTTTTATTATTAAAATTATTGAAAAATTGCTCCGCAATTTTCGGATGAAAGACTATCAATAAAAAGTGTAATAACTATAAAGATTCAAGCGGCATGGCAGATAACCAAACTAAAGGATATCAACATAAACGGTAAGCACTCGGAAAGAAAATCACCAGAAATAAGATTTTCAAAATATCCAAATTCTTTGAGACATAAAGAAATTCTTAGTAGTAAATTTGTGAGAAAAAGTACTTATTGATTTCACTTAATTCAAGAACCTTTCAATTTGTATTCGCATTTTTATTTACATTAAATAAATTTAATCGGATATTTTGCAACAGGTTTTAGCTAACTTATAATTGTATATTATCGACACAAATCCATGCTGTTAGATAACTTTAACCGTAGATAAATGTGAAGCGGCTAGAGCTCAAAAGACTCACCGAAAACTGAAACTATATTCTCTAAGTTAATAAGCTTTTCTATTTGTCTTCTAAACTGTCAGTAGTAATATATGTTAAAATATAAGAATATCCTCTGTATGGGAACATATGTGAATTTCTATGAACATTTCAAATAAGAAAATCCATGCCGATTCACTACTTTTAATCGAAGATAAATTTGAAGTGGCTAGAGCTCAAGAAACTCACCGAAAACTGAAACTACACTCTCTAAGTTAATATGCTTGAATTTCCTTTCTGTGAGTATTAACATTTGTTAACATATATGAAAGTCCAATCTATCAGAACATATGTTAATTTCTATGGACATTTCAAACAATAAGATTGTTTACTGTTTAAAATTATATACGCTGCGTGCATCTGAGCCCAGGGATTTTCTGCCAAAAAAAAAAAAAAAAAGAAAAGAAAAAAGTTTCAAATTGTTCTAACATGGAGTAATCGAGAGAAAATCATTTTATTAGCGTAGTAATCTTGATCATCATCAATTACTGCAGCCTTGTTTTGGAATAATCAACAATCCTTATATAACAACTTTATTTTGGATACAAAACATTAGGTTACCTTGGATCAATGCTTGGCCAATTAATTTTTTTAGACGTATCTACTAGGGTATTGACCTCGCACTTTAATCTGTGTGCTGCCACTTAATGGCCAGGCTTCTACTTTAGGTATCTGCGCTTAATAAATAAGAAGCTATATATATATATATATATATATATATATATATATATATATATGTTTGTGTGTGGGTGTAAAAATATATAGAAAATAGGAAAGAACTCGTTAGGTAAATAATCCAAATTTCTTTAGTATTTTTGTTATTATTTTTTTAAAAATAGTGCTCGATACAAAAGTAGAGCATAAATATAATTATTTATTTAAAAATATGATTCCATCGTTACATAAGAGTTCTCATGTTTCAAAACAACTGCCGAAAACTTCAATATAATTATTTGAATTAAATTGAATTAAAGTACCAAGCTCTGTTCCATCTTGAAGCGAAATTCTTTTTGGGAATAACTAATTCCTGAAATTTACGCGTTTTATAAGCATTATTAAGATTACTATGGTAACGGCTTGAGCAATTAATTTTTCTTATTTCTACTGCGCGGAGATAATATGTCTACTGATTCTGGAATTCGATTTAATTATTTTTCTTTTTTTTCTTCATTTCACCCTATCGAAGGCAATAAAGCCACTAAGAAACAAAGAGTGACTGAATGCGAAAGAATAAGAAAAAAAGAGGACAATATTAAGGTGGGAGAAGAAGAGAAAAGAAATCAAGAAGACATAAGATAACGCCAGAAATTGTATTTAAATTTTTGAAGATCAAGCTTGGCTGGAAAACATGAAACCGGAAGAAAGCTCCACAAGAGAGAAGTGCAAGAAAAGATACTGTTAGCATAGGACTTACGCTTATATTTAGCCTATACGACGGTGAATTGATGAGACCGAACAACCAATCTAGTATTGTACTTAAATGTATAAAGCCTAGGTAGCATAGCGAAGAGTAATATTCATTATGCTATATACAGAAATGTGGCACAAGGCCGAACTGGAGATTGGGGAAACGGACGGTCTTCTGTCTTAATGATAAGTTAGCTAGCCACAAACACTGACCCAATCATAAAAACAAAGTTCCTTACACCAAAAAAACACATTGTTACGTAACTTTCTTACTATATCCACCATAATACCTCATTGTTTCTATGAAAATAATAACTAGTCCCCATATTTACAATTCATTGTTTGTGTGGGGAGGGGAATAAAACAGCAATTCTAAAAAAAAAAACCCAATGAGCATTTACAATATGAAAGCAAACCTATTTACAAGAAACTAAAGAAAATCATATTAGTAACAAACCTCCCCACAATCACTAAATGTGGCAGAAATATCAGTTTAACTGGCCGAAATCAGTGCGGGGCTATAATAATATAGAAACATTCATACATCCCAAACACTCACACTGATAGGCACTCATTCAAACATAACAACAAATACGAAAACACTTACGCGACACGAAGGGCACCCCGCATCCACCAGCGAACTGACATCACTGACCACCTAATAAGGGAGGGGATGGGGAATTAAACTTAAAGAAAAAAAAAAGGACAGAAATAAAAGGGGGCCAATGAGCATACATACTCTAGCTAAGTTAACTGAAAAAAGAAACTATAGTATGAAAAGTAAACCTAACCTATCCTAGTTTCGGGATGGGTTGCCCAAGAATAGCGGAGAGTTCTTCCAAACAATTACCATGAAAATATTTCTAGAAAAGGCACAAGGAAGCTACATTCCGGCAGTGGAAAAATGACAGTAACCGAGACGCTAATAATATTGCTAAGTCTTCTTTGGATTTTATCAAGAATTTCTAAACATGCAGCATGAGAACCAAACGATATGTGGCAGCAATATTCAAAGCAAGTGCGAATTGTTGACTTATAAATATGAAAGATAGATCCTGGAGAGAAATATTGCCTAGCAAGAAACAGCGAAACAACGTTCTTCGCAGAAAACCCAGGAATGGATTTGCTTTCAAAAATATATCAGGTTTCTTTGCGCATGTGCGTTAATTCATTGGGTTTTCAAGAGGAATTTCTCAGATGTTATTGCGATGGGGGTTTAGAGACAATCTTTACAACACCATTGCTTGAATATGTTAGTTTATAAGGCTTTTGGGTTGAGGCAAGACTCAAATAGTAAAACTAATTTCCCATATGAGCGAGTTATTTGTACCCGCATTCACTATCATCTGTGTAAATCAGATTCTGACTATTAAAAAGAAACATTTTTTACAGTATAAAACTAATTCAAATATATTTCAGGATCTTTCTTTATATGTGTTATTTCAACTGGAAAAGAAACATATATATATATATGGTGAGACTGGGCCCTTCGACAGGGGTGCGATGGTTAGCAAGCTTGTCTCGCTAGATCAATTACGACTGGGTGCGCCATACTTTCGGATTACATCTAAACTTACATCCTAAGCAATTCGACGTTGTGTAACGCTTAATAAGCTTGCCTCCCTAGATAAATTAGTAGTGAGTTCGATCCACACCGTGTGCTTCATAATTTCACTCTTGTGACGCATCTAAGCAAGCCTTAGTAAATCACAACAAAGTGTGAGCTTGGGCGCTTCGACGGGGTCTAATCTCGATGGATCAATTACAACAGTGTAATGAGATCGATACTAAGTGCCCCATATGTCGAAAATGAAACCTGTTTCGTCTACGAAATAGGTTTCATTTTCGACATTTTTATTCCTTGCAATTAAAGTTCAAGCAGGTTTATACATTTTTAAATAAAGAACAAACAGATATGAACATATTTTAGGTAATACTTAAGTAGATTAGACAACTCATAAATGATTTTAAGGGAATTTAATATAAATCGAAATGAAACCTATTTCGTCTACGAAACAATGGCTGTTGCATGCTTAAAATATGTTCTTAATTCAAAATATAAAAATAATGATCTATTTGTTATTAGTTTAAATTAAATCTTTTTGTAAAATATATGCGTTTTCTTACGGAGATGTCAGTTAAATGAGGACAGTTTCAAACTTGACATTCGTAAATAAAAATGTAAGTTCGGTTAACTGTAAAAAGTAGGAGGTCAATTTTAAAAAGTTAGAGGTCAGTTTTATAATATTTCAATATAACGAAGGGGGCCTCCATCTAAAGTTAAACCATAAATTTGTTTCGATTCTGGCAAATGTCGGACGTTAAGAGAGGTTCAAGAAATACTTATCTCCAAAGATTATATGAAAAAAATTGTTTCCTATTTTTTTTACGAGCGATCTAGAAAACTAGAATTTTTTTTTTTAGTTTTACTTTTTTACCAATGGTTTAACGAAAACATTCCTGAAAAGTTGATAATACACAATCTCTTACGAATCCACCATTTATGGTTGTAATACGAAAGCTATTTCTATTAAAAGAGATAAGAAACAAGAACTAGTTGAACATTAATACAGATATCCAAACATTTGGGTTTTTGGCCCTCATCCAATTCAGATGCCACACATTTATCGACCGATCTCTAATTTCTTGCTGATCGCTCTTATATCCATTCTAAAATGTTTCACTAAATATTTTAAGTTTCTTGCGAATAATCTGACTGGGGTTATTAGATCATTTCACAGATCATTCCATCAAACCATTCCCAGAGATTAATGATTTGGGTCGACCTCATTTCTAAAATTTCTAATTCGATGTGTACCCTTGCAAAATTTGTGCAAGCAAGTATTTGTTTCCGTTCCATAATAACAGTTTTCAAATATGTATTATATTTTAGTCGCATCTTTATTTATATTTCTTTGCTCGAACATATGTAAATCTAGAACTCAAAATCGAAGATTTTAATGTTAAAAAGATCCTAAAACCAATAGTAAAAACTAAATATTGGGTTGTTGCATAATTATCGGGCGTTTTTAAACAATATTTATTATGGAAAAGAAACATAACAATTCAACAATTTCTATTTTGTTTACTTTTTATTAATAAAAGAAACAATTAGAAAAATTTTATTAACAAATAACTCGCCTCCAAAAACGCTCGATAATTATGCACCAACCCAATAATATATATGTTAAATTAATTTTATCAATATCTTTTATTTTTAATATCATACTCTAATTAATTTATCTTAATATGTTCCTAAATTAATATTTTATTTTATTAACATTTAAAATTAATGTTGTTATTTATTATTCACATATGAATTTAATTTATAATGTTCATATAATTTTCTTATATATATATATATATATATATATATATATATATAATATATTTGCTTTATATATCATTCTTGATTTTTATTCAACTTTTACAATCAACACAAACATTTTTTAAAACCATGCTACAATAAATAAAACATTATTGGATTGGTGCATAATTACCCGACGTTTTTTAAACAATATTTATTATGAAAAAAGAAAGATAACAATTCAATTATTATTAAATGATTATTCTAGAGCCTGTGATTATCGAAACGCATTTTTATAAGCTGAAAATAAAATAATATTTTTCTTAACAAAAGTAAAGAAGACAGCAATTTTTATTAACAAATAACTCGCCTACAAAAACGCCTGATAATTATGCACCAACACAATAATACTATACGATTGTCTTCGATTAGAAATGCGACGGATATCGGCGCGAAACATGGAACTAGCGACCCGAATTAAATTAGTCTGTCCTGCTCACTTTCGCAGAAATGTTCATTTTATAGAAATGTTTACACAGTGCAACACCCAAGAGTGACTCGAGACATACGTTTACTGGGTTGTGTTGCACGAACATAAAATGGGCAAGAAATGAAGTTCATGTGCACATTCAGGCAATATAATGGTTAACCATAGCCTTGAATAGGTCAAGGCTGTAGCCATTAAGAAAATTCTGTCAGACAAAGCTTCAGTTCTTGAAAGAAGCTGTCCGAGTGGAATTTGTTCGTACTGTTGGAATACGAAGTCGAATTGGCATCATTTAATCTTGTGTACGTGGCATTGTGGGTGCCATCCTCTTGAGAAAAGAATATATGTGTATTTTCAGCCACCGGCTGTTAAATAGCAAGATTGACTGTACTCTGTAATACTTGAGTGGTAACCTGTGTAAAAGAAGGAAAACTTTGAACCTAACCCATGCAGAAGTGTTTGGAAAGCTCTCCATTATCTTTTCTTAGAAAGCATGACCAATTCCAGGCATTAAAAGAAATTGTTTTTAAAAAAAGAGCATAAATACGTCGAATTCATATAATGAAACCATACACAGTAATATATTTCAGTTGTACACATGATCGAATTATAGTGAAGAACATAATCTGAACATCTGATTTAAGTACTCATCAAGACATAGTGATTTAACTATAAACAAACTGGAACTACTTAAATTAACTGGTCCGCTTAGAAAAGAATCAGAAAAATTTATCATTCATTGGACATTTTTCAACGTGATATTTATCAGAATTGAAGGGCACCTCGTGGCGGTGTGATGGTTAGCAAGCTTGTATCTCTAGAGCAATTACCACTGAATAGTGAATTCGATTCTAACTGGATGCCCTATAGTTTTGGCCTTGTGCCACACCTAAGCTATGTTTGAAAAATCACTATTTCTCATAATTGAAAAATATTATTTTAGAAGCGGTGTCCAGTTCATAACATAAATAATTTCTCCCACTTATCTCTGACCTCATAAATTGATTGATTCGTTTTTTACGGCTTATTAACCCTTTGTGGTTTATTTAAAGCCAGGGCGTATTTCTTGTTAGATTGTAAGAATTTTTTGAGATAATAATGGTTTAGTGATACAAGTCTTAGTAATTAAACCACACATAGGAGAGAATAAGTCTATTACTAATTTTCCCATGAGTATTTGAACGTAAGTGAATATAACAAACCCAACGGCAAATTAGAACCCGGCTCTCCGATTAACAATTCCGAGCCATTATCCATTAAATCCCTCGCACATCCACGCTTACAGCACCTGATATTTCCAAACGGTCACCCACCTAGGCATTGAAAGGGTTGGACGTAAGCGTACGGGAAACTATGTCTTAACATGATATGGTCGTAAACCTGACTTTACAAATAGCTATTTATACTTTTCTTTTATTTACAAATGTTAAGGTAATAACTGTGTCTATGTTATTAATAACTGTGTAGTAACAGGAAATGGAAACTTGGATATTACTAGAAGAGAGTTATCACGAGCATAAAATGTTTCAAACATAACATATTTAAATAAAAATAAAAGTAGCGAAAACAT
>CAHIKZ030005460.1:212500-220000 GCA_903632075.3 Acanthosepion pharaonis | reverse complement strand
TAATGTCTACACATAGTGATTTCCAAAAAGAAACCACTTGTTCGCCTACAAGAACAACACACGAAAAAAGCATAACATCAGTATTCTGTCAGCCGATTTTTATGAAAAATGTATATTTATATATGTAAATTTACATATATATGCAAAGCATATAAAAATACCAGATTTACAAATTTATGAGAGCATTTCAAGGAGCAATGCATCTATATTTTGCATATGTTTATATATATATATATATATATATATATATATATATATATATATATATATATATATATATATATGTATGTATTTATACATATATATCTACCATATATATATATATATATATATATATATCTGTATGTGTGTGTGTATTTATATATATATTTTTATATATATATATATATATATATATATATATATATATATATTATATATGATAAAGATATAATTTTAAGGTATGCTATATTGAGTTAAATTGTTCGATATAGGAGATAGAAAGTATGTAAATATAAAAATGGCCACTGAAGCCAACACTCAGCAGTGTTTTTCATACTTAACGCAAACAGAGTGTCGCCGTTGGGTGTTGACCTCAATGTCCACTCATACATACATATATATATATATATATATATATATATATATATAAATGAAATGAGAAGTTCAAATATAAATTTAAACCTTCACAATTTAAAAATAGTGCTCAATGCTGTAGCAGAGCAATATTCTTTATTATAGTATATTACATTCGAAAATATGTAAAAAAAAAAAAACGCAAAATAAATGCATTCATGTTTCGATGCACATCCTCGTATCTCATCAGCCGGTAGAAAATGATGGTTATTACAATTTTTAATATTTACTTACAATCTCTTTTCCCGCGAAATAAGAAAATAAAAGAAAAAAGCAAGCAATAAAGAAATCCATAAGTTATAGTCTCTTCTAAAAAGACAAAAGAAAGAAAGATACGAGATATAGGCAAAAAATAAAAATAAAGAAGGAAAGACAAGATATAGAAAAATGAGAAGCGATCATATGCATCGAAACATGTTTATGTAGCGGTTTCATAAGTTCGATTGTAATATTCTATAATAAAAGCTTTATATATATATATATATATATATATATATATATATATATATATATATATATATATATATAATATAATTTTAATATCTATACTCAGTGTGAAAAAAAAACTCAGTTAATACAATTATAAATGAAAAAAATGTATTTTAAAAAACCGATATCAGGAAAAAAAAACAATAAAAAAAGAAAATACCAAAGATATCCATGTTGGTCGAAAATAGTTAATCACCACCGCAATGAAAAAAAAAAAAAAAAACACTGACAGAGTAAATTTAAAAAAAAATGTAAAAGTGCTCAATACACTAACGAGAGCATTAGGTTATATATATATATATATATATATATATATTTATATTTATATTTATATATATATATTTCATTTCATTTTGATGATCCGGCGTCCTTTAAAAGGGCTCTGGTGAAATAAATTATTATAATGGTACCTTAAAATGGTCTGTTTTTTTTTTTATATATATATATATATATATATATATATATATATATATATATATATATATATGCATCGCACACCGTTCGAACTACTCGAACTCTCATGCCAAATGCAATCGTCAGGTGCTGAGTATGTACTGACCGCTACTTATATATAATTTAAAATATACCTATATATACATTCAACTCCAAACCACGACCAGTACATCAACCGCTACCTGGAATCAAAATCAGCCTCAATGAACTGGACATGGAGGATGCTGAACAATTACCTTGGTAGCGTAGTAACATCAAATGCTCCCCTGAAAATGCCATCGATAACCGAATCAAGGCCGTCCATGCAGCATACGAGAAGCTATTCTAAAGAGTCTTCGGACTAACACAAACCACCTAGCTCAAAGTAAACCGAAGCGTTGTAATCTCGACTCTCCTGTACGCCTGTGCGACCTACTGTGGATACTCTACCGAAGAGACATCGGCAAGAAAGATTCCATCAAATGAAACTTCGTCAAATATTGTGGCGGCAACGGATCCCAAACAACGAAGTTCTCTACACGAAGATGGAGAGACAAGAAACCATCATGACTGGCCACCGACTACGATGGGACGGACACATTGCATGGCTAACCAAACAAATCCTCTTCTCGGAGCTGGCATCTGGCAAGTGACCACGTGGTGATCCTCGTTGACGATTCAAGGATCAGCTCAAATACAGCTTGCTGATAAGAGGAAATCGTTCTGATCAATTGGGAGATGGAAGCTGCAGAAAGTGCCAATTGGAGAAGTGAAGTCCACGAAAAAAATCATCCTACTTAAACACCAGAAGACAAATGGAAGAAACGAAGGGAACCCAAAGGGAAGACTTAGCTCTCAGTATAAGAACCATCCTAACCTCCCATGTGGACGTCGCTTCAGATCCAACATAGGAAATTTTCGATGAGCATCTGATTATATATATATATATATATATATATATATATATATATATATATATATAGGTTGTCCATTAAGTTCGTGTGCACTTAAAAAAAATTATAACTTTATTTGTATTTGCGATAAAAATAAGTAGTAAAAAGGATTAGAAAGAAGTAGATCTATATTTTTTAAGGTTTTACTGAAATATTATTTAAGTTTCCACATGTCCTCCATCATTAGCAATACAAAGGGTAATACGCTGGAAAAAAGAAAATATTTTTTTACTTACCTAAAAATTGTTGCAAATTTTGTGGTAAAGAATTATTCAATAACTACACTTAAAATTAGGTACATTAAACTTTATAACATTTTTTACAGATTGTTTCTATCGCTAATACAAATAAAGTTATAATTTTTTAAAGTGCACACGAACCTTATGGACACCCTGTATATATATATATATATATGTGTGTGTGTTTGCGCACGTGTGTGTGTGTTGTGTGTTGTGTGTTTGTGTGTGCGCATTGATATACATGGAAAGAACTGTTAGAGTGCTGATCCGAAGTTTTTTTATTATTTTGTTTTTATATTTAAAAAAAAACAGCTCTCGATACAGAAGGAGAGCTTAAATTATAATTAATTTATTAATATTTTTAGGATGAAATTGTCATCCAACAGTTAAGGTTCAATATTGAAATTAAACTTGAATACGGATTGCGAGCTTCCAGTAATTTCTGTATAGCGATGGAATTATATATATATATATATATATATATATATATATATATATATATATATATATATATATATGTAAATGGTGGTACTCACTTGGAAAATCCTTGGATATTTCGACTAGTAAAACAAACCAGTACCCAGGGAAAAATGAGGAATAAAAAAAGAAAGAACCAAGAACACGAAACAAAGGCGAAAACAATCGTCCAGAGTTCAAGCTCAAAATCCCAAGAAAAATACTAACTCCAAAACGAGTAAAAGCAACTACGTAAAGTGCTCAATACACGAAGTAGAGCAAACCTACGATAAACCTTAATAAAGATTTAGTTTTGCCTGGCTCATTAGGTTTACCTTTACGAATTCCTCGTAGTAAGTCAGTATATGTATGGAGGGGAAATATACGCACGCATATATACACGCATGCTGACAGAAACGCACCAAAATGGAAACAGATCCAAGAGCACATAGGGGTCAGTAAAACATTAAAAGATAAAATGCCGATAACTAATTTATCACCTCGCTGGACCAACCTTAATTGTTTTACTGACCCTTCGCGCAGAACTCTTCATTGCCAATTCAAGAAAGAAATTCGGATTACCAACACACAAACAGAGAATGTCTCATATCGAGAATATTTAACATTGAACATAAGGAAAAATTAATTATTTTTAATAATATGTGGAAATCTCCACTTTTATCTGAAGACGGTCATGAGACCAGAAACACGTGTCGTAAAATTATGTAAAAAAAAAGCATAATATTTTTTTCTAAATGAATCCACATTATAACCCAAAACGTTTGCGGAACCTCTCTTCTCTTCTTTTTTTATATATATATATATATATATATATATATATATATATATATATATATATATATATATTAAAAAGAATATATATATATATATATTAAAAAGAAGAGATTAATATATATATATATATATATATATATATATATATATATATATATATATATATATATTAAAAAGAAGAGAAGAGAGGTGTCGAAACGTTTGCGGCACCTCTCTTCTTCTTTTTAATATACACTCTTTTCTCTCGTTGGAACCACTATAACCTCTTTCTTGACCCAAGCCTTGTGGGTGGAATTGTTGTAGACGGGGCTATTTGGGAACCGTAGATATTTGTGCTAGCAATCGGTAAAAAGTTTTATCGTGAACGAGGGCTTGAGAGTACTGGCCTTGTTTAAACCTTCCGATCATGTTAGATTACGGAGTGGCTCCTAGAAACATTTTCCTATTTTCGACACATCATATATGTCGTATAAAACAACAGATGGACTATGTGTAGTTAACAAAGCCAAATGTTACTGGGCAACAGGGATTTGTTAGCCGGGAAATAATGAGGGTAAGAGAGGCGGATGAAAAAGCAAGTAAGCTACATAACGAGCTTGTGATAAATGAAAGACAGAACAGGTAGTTGAGCGATTATAAAAAAGAGCTACAAACGATGGGAATTTTAGAGAGTCATGATCGACCCTTACGTCAAAGGATGCGGCACATAAAATTATGAAGAGGTTAATATTGGTAAATTATATTTGAGTCTATAAGCATGTACTTGGTTAGTTCAAATACTGGTTCACGTACGATTACGGAAATTAAGCAATATAGAACCTGGTCAGTACCTAGAAGGGTGGATGCTCGGGAATATCTATCTATCTATCTATCTATCTATCTATCTATCTATCTATCTGTTTCAGTCTATTATCTATCTATCTATCTATCTATCTATCTATCTCAGTCTGTTCATATCTATCTATCTATCTATCTATCTATCTATCTATCTATCTATCTATCTATCCCAGTCTGTTTATATCTATCTATCTATCTATCTATCTATCTATCTATCATGGATATTAGATATTTTCGGATTTATTCATACTTGGAGATTGGTGCTAGCTCATATCTATCTATCTATCTATCTATCTATCTATCTATCTATCTATCTATCTATCTATCTATCTATCTATCTATCTCAGTCTGTTCATATCTATCTATAAGATGTAAAAGAAATGATAACAAACAAATCAATCAAAACCGTAAATCCTTGTCATATGCTTGTGTCTTTAAATATTTCCTTGGTTCGGGAAATGGGTAATTATTACTCATTTATATCTGAGTCTATAAATATGTATTTCGTTTGTGGAGACGTAAATGTTGGTAGTTTATATTTCAGTCTGCATAGAGAGCGATTTGGATGTGCGTGTGCGGTCTAATGGATAAGCGGCCGGGAATGAGTAATCGGAGAGCCGGGTTCATGTTCCACTCGAGTTTCATTACGTTCACCTCCGTACAAACACCCGTGGGAAAGCTATGAATCTATCAATGTCACAGGTATGGGTTAAATAGTAGCTTAATACTACTAGGCTCTTACGCGCTGGATGGCCACTCGTCTAGGAATTAAAAGAATTTAAACCATCTCGAAACGCATACAAATATGCAGCTATTGAAAGTTTCTTTAGTTATATATATATATATATATATATATATATATATATATATATATATATATATATATAACTAAAGATAATATAAGCTCTACTTCTGTATGGAGCAATGTCTTCTTAAAAATAAAAAAACAAAAAATACTAAGGAACACCGGATTATGCACCCAACGTGTTCTTTTCTATTTTCTGCATACCTACGCACTTATATATATATATATATATATATATATATATATATATATATATATATATTCCATATATATATATATATATTCGCATACCTGCAACATTGCAAGGGGAAATAGAACTACAAAAGATAACACTTCCCAAATAAGTATTTACACTCAAATTGAACACACACACACACGCGCGCACACACACACACACACACACACACACACACATATATATATATATATATATATATATTAATTTAAATTAAAAAAAAAAACCTGTCAGTGGTGAACAAATGAATGTAAAATTTACACTTTTGAAGGGCAGTATTAAGCTTATATAAAGTGACATAGATCGTGTCAGGGATAGTGTTAGAAACATGGTCGAAATTAGAGAGGGAAGGGAGAGTTTTAAAATTTATTTTTATTACAATACTTAATACTGAGGAAGGAGGGGGGTAAGTATCAGACATTGACCTATTTAATAGGTCAACTCACCGGAAATGATATGGAAAAAAAAAGAAAAAAAAGAAAAAAAAGAAAGAGAAAAGGGCGAAGCAAAGAGATAATATATATATATATATATATATATATATATATATATATATATATATATATATATATATATATATATATAAACTTACTATTGGTTGGTTTTTAAATTTGAGTGTAAATACTTATTTGGGAGGTGTTACCGTTTGGAGTTCTATTAACCCTTGCAATATTGCAGTTGGCCATATCCGTGGACTATCCCAAATGATTTTCATCAAAATACCGTCGCTATGGGCGATCCTAAATCTTATTAATATGGAATGATATTCTCAATTATTCCTTTCCTTTTTTACAACTCTGGCTATAAGCTATAGTCATACGTGGGGAAAAAAACGTCCCCCCACTGAAGCATGTTCATATTCAATATCTTGCTTTTCTCTCGTCCCTTTTAGTAATCTATCAAGAACGCTTATAGAAGTCTCACACACACAAGCACGCATTATCTAATTTAAATACTTTATGAAACTAAACCTTTAAATGTTTGTTATTTGTAATACTTTTGTTAATTTGTCGTTTGTTTTATATTATTTTTGTGTCATAATTTTATTACTCGGACTCACATCCGAATCTTCAAAAATTTTTACGGGAAATATACCATGAGATACGTGTTTTCAACGTAAACACAGCAAGCATTCCAGGAACAAATTCGACACCTTTGTCAAGGCATAGCAAGTAATCAAATTTGCATCTTATTAGCTGATCTTGATATTACCAAAATACTGAACATTCGAGCCATGTGCCAGACTAAGCCAAGCCGAGTAATTTCTACCCGAGCACGGTAAGAATGCCTGCAAATGATGGAAGGTAGGCCAGCTCGTCATGTTGATCAAGCGGGAATAAAATTTCGATTCTCTTCAGGTACCTAATGATGATCGCTTTGTGACAGACGAATGCAAACTTGGTAAATATGTATATGCCTCGCCTGGAAGTCTGCATCGTGGTTCAGCCTTCACGCAACCACTTAACATTATACAATTCAACAAGGGTAAATCTTATCGGAATACGAAAGGTCAGCATCGGAACGATTTGAGTGGAAGACGCCTCAAAATTTCAAAGCCGATTTATTTAGCCACATGCAAATTTATTTAAATATATGCGGCAGTATATTGAATTTTCCGATGTATTAGGCACTAATAATATACGT
>CAHIKZ030005460.1:197500-210000 GCA_903632075.3 Acanthosepion pharaonis | reverse complement strand
GTGTCTTATCAAGTGATGATGTTGAATTGTTGAATGTAGATTGTAGAACCTACAATCTACATTCAACATTATCACTTGATAAAACACCAGAGGTGTAGAAACAAAATGGCTATTTTTTAGTGTGATTTTATAACATATTCATGTTATAAATTTTAAATAAATAATTACTTTCGCTGTACTCTGTATTGAGCATTCTTTTTAAGAATATTAATAGTTGGTTATTGGTATTCATTCCGTATAAACCAATCATATACTTGGATATATATATATATATATATATATATATATATATATATATATATATATATATATATAAATTAATTTTTTAAAATATGTTTTTTTTCCGCTACACAGTTCTAACCTTGTTTCAAAAATGGAAGCTAAAAGCCACGAATTTAATTTTGCAATTAAATTAAAGACATTAGTTCCATTTCATCCTCAAGCGAAAATAAAACATATTTTAAATCAATTAATTTATAATATTAATGCTCTGTAAATTTACATTGAGCACTATTTTGTAAAAATAAAAATATCTATAAGAACACCGGATTATATATCTTACTATTCTTTCTTTTTATTTAAATACATACATACATATATATATATATATATATATATATATATATATATATATATATATATATATATAAAAGAGAGATAAAGGAATATATAATGATAAACTATCGTCAGCTTTGACTAGTTTCAATCAGTGTGTTAAGGTGTATGGGTGTGTCTGCCCAGAAGCGAGGAGAGTTTGACCATATTGACATATTTGTATATCTCTAAATTTAGCTGGCGTTTTCCTTGTCTCATCTGAAATCTGTCAATATCACTACAAGAGGAAAATCAAGAAGCTTTTTTTTATTTTGTTTTATGAAAAAAGCGCCATCGATTTAAGGACGTAGCCCCTCGTCCACATGCACGTACAATGTGTACATCACAACCTAAAAATACTGGAGCCATGTTCTTAAATAGCCTCGTCAAATCGAGACTTACATATGGATGTTATACGCGGCGCCAAACCGGTTCAGAAATATCAAAATTGTCTGCTGTACACAACCGCTTTCTCAGATCAATGACGGAAAATGGCTTTGAGTGTGTGAAGCCTGCGGGACTTGGCAAATACTATCTTTTTGTTTTCGAAACTTACGGGCTAGCACTATAGAATCCCAAACAAATAACTGTACCAAATAACTAGAGGACTTGACTTTCAACAGAAAGAACGACTAAAAATTGATATAACGTGTAATTCGAATAGAAAATAATGACGATGTACAGTACAGCAAACAAAAGGTTAGGAAAAGAAGCTCCCATCAGTACGAAAAGCGAGAGCATTAGCTAGACGTGAAAAACATAAATTTCTTTCAGAGGAGAGTCTGAATATTTCAACCTATAGTAACACTGTCAGCTCGGTCAACGAATGGCAAATGTTTCCATATAAGGAAACGGTTAATATTACCATTATCATTACCATAAAGGAGAGGGCGTAGATTGATGAGAGAAAGAGGGTGAGTGAGATGAGAGAGAGAGAGAGAGAGAAAGAGTGAAAATCACTGGAGTGAAAGAGAGACAGAGAGATAGAAAAAGGAACGCAGAAAGAGGAAGAGAGAGAGAAAGAAAGAGAGAGAAAGAGGGAGAGAGAAAAAGAGATAAAGTGATAGAGAGAGAAAGAGAGATACAAATAGAGAATGAAAGAGGGACAGAGAGAGGAAAAAGGGGCGCAGAATGAGAAAGAGAGAGGGAGAAAAAGAGAGAGAAAGAGATAGTGAGAGAAAGAGATAGAGAGAGAAATAGATAGAGAAAGAAAGATAGTGAAAGGGAGACAGAGAGATAGAGAAAGGCATACAGAAAGAGAGGAAGAGAAAGAAAGAGATAGTGACAGAAAGAGAAAGAGGGAGAAAGAGAGAGCGAAAGAGACAGAGAGAGAAAGAAATAGAAAGTGGGAGAGAAAGAGATAGAGAGAGAATGAGAAAAACAGAGAGAAAGAAGAGAGAAAGAGAGAGTGAAAGAGAGAGATAGAGAAAGGGACACGGAAAAAGAGAGAGAGATAGCGAATAAGATGAAGTTAATCGTAATGTAATTTATTTTTTAATAAATCAAATCGACATTCTAAAATATTAAAAAATTAATTTACTTTATTAAAAATAATTAAAAAAAAATCCTGGTACATATTTAACGTAATGCCATTTCAGATGCCTTATCTGAAGAAAAATATTCACTAATTAAAGTTTTAATCCTTAATAAATTACATTTATTCGGATATAAAGTTGATTTTTTTTTTGGTGCTGTGTTGTGTCGGTCCTGAGTTGTATCAGTCCTGAGTTGTCCCGGCTCTCACTCGGCGGCGCTGTGTTGTCTCGGTCCAGAGGTGTATCAGTCCTGAGTTGTCCCGGCTCTCACTCGGCGGCGCTGTGTTGTCTCGGTCCTGAGGTGTATCAGTCCTGAGTTGTCCCGGCTCTCACTCGGCGGCGCTGTGTTGTCTCGGTCCTGAGGTGTATCAGTCCTGAGTTGTCCCGGCTCTCACTCGGCGGCGCTGTGTTGTCTCGGTCCTGAGGTGTATCAGTCCTGAGTTGTCCCGGCTCTCACTCGGCGGCGCTGTGTTGTCTCGGTCCCTGAGGTCCAGCTCTCACTCGGCGGCGCTGTGTTGTCTCGGTCCTGATCAGTCCTGAGTTGTCCCGGCTCTCACTCGGCGGCGCTGTGTTGTCTCGGTCCTGAGTTGTATCAGTCCTGAGTTGTCACGGCTCTCATTCGGCGGCGCTGTGTTGTCTCGGTCCTGAGTTGTATCAGTCCTGAGTTGTCACGGCCCTCATTCGGCAGTGTTGAATTGTCCCTTGCCGTTTCTCGGTGAACCAAAAGTTAAGAGGCTTTTTCAATTGGACAGCTTTGATCGGAAGAGATTACCGACGAAAAAAAAAATATTTAAAAATTGCAAAATGATGAACTATAAACTTTTAGAGAGATTTCGTAAGTTTTCCTTGATAGCGAGCTGTTCTTTTTCTCTTCTGTTTTATTTATATCCCCACAAAAAGTGCAGTTAAACGTTGCAAAAGTTTCTTACAATATTTTGGCTTTTGGTATATTAAAACGCGACAGCAGTCTATTAGACAGAAGTAAAAAAATCTCATGAACAGAACCATGCATGCCGAGTTGAAAAAATATACCAAAGAGTAACTTTTCTTCAAGATTCTTTAGACAGGAAGAAGAAAATTCAATACTCGAAGTGCATTCCAGAAGTTTTGAGATTTTTGTTTTTACAGTAGGATTTATAACTGTCCTAGAATGTTCTAATTATCATACATCATTACTGTACATCCAATAAGCTGACTTGTCAAATTCTGTTATTCCAGTTTAAATCAGACTAATGTAACAGATGAAAACATCCTATTAAACACTACTTGTTACAAATTATTAGTTTGCAGAATGCAATAGGGTCTTGAAGACTATTTGGAAACTTGCTACTAGTGTGTTGATAGAGCTGAGCATCAAAACTATCCCGCAACTTCCTTACAGTCCTGAAATTGCTTCCTGTGAATTTTGGTTGTTCCCGAAGTTGAAGAAGAACCAAGGGGGCAGCCAATTTGAAGTGTTTACGAAGATGAAGGATTTCGGTGTCCCATTTTCCATCCTCATCTTTCGAGGTATTTCAGTCTTTTCTCTTGTTTAATTAAGGTATCTCCGATTTTTAAATCGCATGGTGGCAGTTCCTTTTGCTAACAATCATACATTGTCTTTTTTTTTTTTTTACAATTGATGTGTCATCCTTTCTTCTCTCCTTCCTTTACTAACTTGTGTAGGAGTTCATATAATTTCTTTTCTGTATTTTTTAACGACACTGTCAGCCTCATGTTTGTTGTTGTTATCCGAAATGTTGTGATAATAGCAACAACAAAGATGGGGACAATAGTCAGGATTTAAATAATGACAATCCTTACCTGCAAATTTCAGATGGTATGGGGCTGATATGATAGACCAATGGAACGAAACGGAGTAATAACAAGTGTGAGGATAATAGTCTACATGTTATGAATGTATATAATAATAATAATAATAATAATAATAATAATAATAATAATAATTATAGCTCCTCATCCCAGAAATTCAGACAGAAGATATATTGCAATATTTACATTGCCCGGACGGATGAGCTATGAAGGAAAGTGAAACAGATACTAGATAAATCCAAACGACACAAATCAAATATCACACAACTGGAGAGGTTGGCAATCAGAATCCTACAGAGGAATGAAAACATCATACTACCAGCTGACAAAGGCAATGCGACTCTAATGATGAACAAATCGGAATATACAGGAGACCTGGAAAACCTTATTAGAAATGGTAGCTACAGTAAAGTAACGAAAGATCCAACAATGAAAACAACGAAAACTGTCGCAGATTGTAATCAGAAACAATGACAATTTTCCACTTAAGAGATACAAGTAGTTGTCACAGCGTTACACCAAGTTACCTCACATATGTGGTCTCCCCAAAATTCACGAAGACGTTATCCCTCTCAGGCCAAAATACTAGCTACCACATATCAGTGTGGCCCCAACTCTATAGATATAATTGACACAATAATAGGAAAGTCACCTTCATATGTTCGAAACTCAACCAACTTTCGTGGAAAGAACCCGAGTCCCAAAACTTCATAGGATGTTGATAGAAGCATTGGTTGCGTCCAGTGATTTGATCAAAAGTGTTGTGAGTTCAGTACCTTCCTACTAGAGTGGTAAACAAAAACTTGGAAAGTTGAGTTAAAGGAAGAAAACTGACACATCCGGACGAGGCATAGCAAGTGGAACTAGAATATTCTACCACAGTTCAGTCCTAAATACCAATCACATGAATACTCGTGGAACGTACAACGACCGAAAAGTCGTGAATATTGCAATAAAGATGTGGACAACAGTCCGAATAATGTAAATACTTACAATACCTCAATCTCAGAAATATAAGCAGATAGAGAAGATATGTATAATTCAACAATTCTCATATGGGAGAAATGCTCATTTTAATTAAATCGCTTAAATGGTTTACTATCAATAATTATATATTATCAATTCATCGAAAATGAGGAGACAAAAGGACAAAAAAAGGACTCACACTCGTGTAAATTATATATATATATATATATATATATATATATATATATATATATATATATATATATATATATATATATATAATATATAAACATTGAAGTCAACACTTAGAGACGACAGGCTGTTTCATGCTAGACGCAATCGTCAGGCCACTAGTGTTTATTCTTTCTCGACTATTTATATATACGGGTCAGCGGTGCATTGTGGGTAGTCTATCTTGGCGATTATTTTGCTGGAAGTCGTTTATTTATTTGGGTTAATTTATTTTGCTTGTTTTATTTATTTTTTATTTTTATTCTTTTATTTTTATTTCTTATATATTTATTTTTTTTATTTTGATCGGCGTTTTATTAACGTAGTAAAAACTTTTTTATATCGCTTATTTAATCGTTTTGTTTTGGTTTGGTAAGATAATTAAAGCTATCTATTCAATTTTGGGGTTGACTGCTGTAGTTTATTCTAACTATTATTTTGGCGGGAGCAGTTTTTAATTTGTTTATTGTTATTTTTTATTTGGATTGATTATCTTTACTTGTTTCTTTTCTAACGGTTAATTTATCGAGAGCGGTTTGTTAGTTTGTTTATTTATTAGGATTAATTTAGATTAATTTATTTTATTTGTTTTTTATTATTTATTTATTATACTGCATATTTTTGTTTACTCTTTTCGGTTTTCGATTTTTAAGTAACGTAGTATTTTTATCGTTATATAACAGTTATAGCTATGTTTTTCGTCCGATTTTTGGTTTGATTTTTATAGTCTAATATTTTGGCCATATTTGTTTGTTAATTTGTTTATTATTTACTTTATTTATTTGGGTTCATTGATTGTGTTTCTTATTTTTTATTCTATTTTGTCTATTCTAACGGGTGTGATTGGGTAATTTGTTTGGTTTAATTTATTTTACTTATCTTATTGTCATTTTTTTGTTTTTGATAAAAATAATTTAGGAAACAAATTAACAATAAGTAAAATAAATATGATGCAACCTCAGTACTTAGTAGTATTTCCAAGATTATAAACATTCCTGGAGCCGAGCCACAAGCTTAAACATGCTCTGTTTCTAGCAGTGGCGGGAGCCTTTCTGCTCTTGAGTAGTATGCCATACAAACAAAACTGGACGAGTGATTAATGTAAACAATACAAGGCGCCAGTATTTGAGAGACGCATGGTTAATGTGTCCAGGCTGCAGCGAATTGTAAGCCGGGAAATACGGCATATATATATATATATATATATATATACATATATATATATATATGAGTTAACGGTTTTTTGTCGACATCATCAAATTCATGGTTTGAATAATTAGCTAAAAACAAGCTTACAATATAATAACTTTTATAATCCATAGCCCAAATAAATAGTTTAAATACCCTACAAAAAAGATAACCCTTTATGAAGTCGTCAAAAAACAAATGTTACGGCAGTTTGTTTTTTTTTTTTATATGCACGAATCCCTCTCATAAAGAAATAAAATAAAAAATGAATAAATCTCCATAGACACATAAACCAGACTAGGCTAAAACGTCTTCCGAATCAAATTTAGACACCCCCATCTTACCCTGACTTGACATCTATGAAAGTAACTCTATACTGATACTTATTATTAACACCCAACACACGCCTACCCAATTTAAACAATTCGCCCTAGATGTTACCATGGAAATTTTGATTTCAATTATTAAAACACGTAAATTTCAGAAATACGTTATTCCAAAAAAAATTCGCTTGAAGATGGAACAGAGCTTACTTTAACCCAATTTAATTCAAATAATTATATTGAAGTTTTCGGCTCTTGTTTTGAAACATGAGACCTCTTATGTCGCGAGTTAAATAAATAATTATATTTATGCTCTACTTTTGTATCGAGCACTATTTCTTAAAAATAATAACTAAAATACTAAGGAACTTTGGATTATTTACCTAATCAGTTCTTTCCTATTTTCTATATATTTTCACACACACACACACACACACACACACACACACACACACACATATATATATATATATATATATATGGTGTCTCAAAAATCTATGCACAATTTGAAGCTTTCTCAAGAAATAATTCATGAAACTAGAAACAACTATATCTAATTTAAATAATGCATATGAATACAGTATTTAATGTAAATGCATGATTTTGCCATCGCATGTTTGCAAATTGATGTCCCTTATGATCCAGACATTGCTGACAATCTAACGCAATGGATTCGCATGAAGCAATCAACAAGCGCTTTATTTACGTTCTGAAAAGAAAAAAAAATTATAAGAACACATGAAAACTTATGTAAAAAAAAAACTTAACCACGACACCTTGTCAGTCGTTTTTAACGAGACTTGTATGACGAAAATTTTCTGCCCAAATACGCAATCTATATATATATATATATATATATATATATGAAGGGAACATATATATTTACATATATTTACACATGCTCTATCTCTACCCCAGTGAGCGAAATAAAGGGTTCAGTTCGAAATTCCAACCACCTGAAGAAGGCCGGAGCGTACAGCGACCGAAACGTTGTGATAAATATGGCGACAAAGATGAGGACAATAGTCCGAATAATGTAAATAATGTACATAATACCTCATCTCAGAAATATAGATAGACTTTGATTATAAATGTTTAAACTTTTACATTACGACATTATTGCCGTTAAATATTATCCACTTTGATAAATATACATACTTAATTTCTTCGCCATATGATAGCGAAAAATCCATCAAATTTTAGTTAGTCTAATACGAAAGAATGCTCATTATAAAGTGAGACGTGCCATTGATGCAAATAGTTTCACAACTTCCTGTTTGCAAACCTCTTTCGCAAGGAGAAATATCACAAAGTATTTTAGCGTGATTGGAACAAACGAGTCCTTTGAGTTTGCGCAGTGTGATGAAACCGATCTATGAGAGCATCAGACGACAGACGAGTTGCTATTTCATGCAATGTCTTTCCAGATTTAATCGCTAATTAAATACAGAAAATTATTTGTCTTTTGAGACTGGCGGAGGATTCAGGTCGTTTCGTGCTGTCAGTCGTAAGGGACAAGCACTTATACTTGCAATAAAAACTATTCAATTTTTACTGATGTGACTACTCTCGTAATCTTAAATTTCAACGACGTACACATATTACAAGAAAAAATATATACGCGAATTTCACACTGGTATATACATACAAATACACATCTCGGCCATTTTAAAACGTATTCAAATTCAGCCGGTACTTCATGAATTTGTCGATACATAAATAGATACGTTACAGTTTTCCAATTAGTAACACTTAGAATTTACTTCCATTAAACAGACTGTAAGAAAGCCTCCCTGCTAACAAGTCTTCATTGATTTCATTCTACATTTTCTAAAGCAGACACTATCCCCTGCCTCTATCCTCTCCAATTTTTCTCTTTTGTTATCAATATACTCAATAAATTTCTTATTCAATTATTGGGACATTCGATCATTCCATCTTATATTTCATTTCCTACGTTCCTTCTTTTTCACTATCATTTTTCCATCCTTTGTTACTCTTTCCGTTCCTCCGTAATTCGCAAAATTTCTTTTTGTTCCTTGTATTATTATTTCACGAGAAAGATCAATTTAATTTCCTTTCTACAGGAGTATTGATTTTAAAAACGGGAAGAAACCTTGTGCTTTTATAAGAAACTGGTTTCTCCAAATCATTGACATTTTGTGTAAGACATTCCCTTGTTAAATTGTCATCTCTATACAGTGACTAATGGCAAGATGGAAAAGATTGAATAAACAACCATTAAATTGTGAACGGGTAAAGAATAAATGCTGTAACAACTTCCTTGACTATATTTAATTGATTGATTTTCGCCGGGTAATTATCGAACCTCTTTTCTACCATTATATTAAACAAATCAAATCCACTCTAAAGAAACTGGTGTAGCAAATCGTGAAGTTTGTATCTCTTTCACGTCTTTAAAAGTAAAGATTTAGGTCATTTTAAAAGTTCGATTCGGTGTCCTTTTACTAAGTTGGCCAGAAAGTCCTGACTAACGTAAAAAGCGGAAAGAAAACAATAACTCTTGCTCTCTGTCTAATGGAATTTCCAAGGAATACTGCATTTTGATCTTGTTCCATACAGTGGCAAAATCAATACTAAACAGTATTGCTAGCAGCTAGAGCACGTGTACGATGAACTAAAGAAGGAATATTCTGCTTTGGTCAAACTGTGCCGGGCTTTGTTTCAGCGAGATGTGAGGCCATACACTGCCAGGTTGACTAAAGAGAAGTTCAAACAAATGGACGGAGTTTAGATTCTTCCACTTCCACCATTCAGTCCTAATGCTGCTCCGTGTGAGTATGGCCAATATTCCGCTCAGTGGCACACTTCCTCCGTGACCAGTGATCCAGCACTTTTGATGACGTGAAGTAGGCTTGTTTACAGTTTTTAGATTGGATACAGTAGACTAGTATCTGGGAGAGATTCGGATGCTGACTGATCGTTGGCAGAAGATCGTCGGAAATGAATGACTTTATTTTGAAGAATAAATGTTGCTACATAAAATGTTGTTGTTTTCGTTCCGCTTCCTAAGTGAGTCAAAACTTTCTGGCCAATCTAATGCGTAAAAGAAAACTGTAAAAACTGGTAATCTAAGTTCTGAATCTGTATGGAATGGTCTGCAAGTAACGAAAAGAGATCAAACATAGCAAACGCGAGAAAATTAAAGAAACAAAACAAAATGAAAAAAGAGTTAACAAAAAGAAATCGTATTTGCTTATTTTATGTATCTGCATATGAACACATTATTTTTCTTACTTATATACTTTTTCCATACAGTCGCAAAATCAACACTAAACAGTATTACCAGCAGCTAGACCACGGGTACGAGAAACTAAAGAAGGGGTATCTTGCTTTGGTTAATTGATGTCGAGTTTGAGCGAGACAATGCGTGGCCATACAATACCAGGTTGACTAAGGAGAAGTTCAAACATATGGACGGTGTTTAGATTCTTACACTTCCACCATTCAGTCCCGATGCTGCTCCGTGTGACTCTGGCCTATATTCCGCTCAGTGGCACACTTCCTCCGTGACCAACGATCCAACATTTTGATGAAGTGAAAGAAGTCTGTTTACATTTTTTCTTTTTTTATTAAAAACCAGCGGACTGGTATCTGAGACAGATGACTGATCGTTGGCAGAAGATCGTCGGAAACGATGGACTTTATTTTGAAGAATAAATTTTGGTGTTGCTCTATAAAATGTTGCTGTTTTCTTTCTGATTCCGACGTGAGTCAGGACCTTCTGGCCAACCTAATATATTCTTTATATATCGCTGACTGATACTTAAGTTTACTATTTGTGTGACATTGTTTCACCGTCATTCTGTCTCTGCAGTGGTACATTCGGGGGAGAGGATTTTATCCGATGTACTCAACACCAAATATCTTCATTAGACATCGTCCGATGCTACCAATGATATAATCCGCGCGACATATCTGGCGATAGTAAAAGCAGTATTTTTGCATTTACTAACTGGCGAATAACAACAGTATACTTAACATAAATTCGAACTCTTCCTGACGAATCTCTGCTGAACGTTACACTGGCACAGATGTTAATATCTATCTATCTATCTATCTTTCTATCTCTCTCTCTCTATATATATATATATATTAAGACAAACATTTTTATGTTTATACATTCTTTTTATAGATACAAATATTTAAGTAAATGCTCTGTTTATAATAAACAGTATTAACGACATTTACCGGCCTGAATGTCCGAGAAATTTCCATACAAAATATTCGTCCTTAGACAGGTATCGAAGATGTATCCTATACGGAACCGGCATAGAGCCTGACGTGCTTTTACCGATTGAGCCACAGAGGATCGTTCGGTTAGCAAGGTCGATTTTACTGTTTTTAAACTACAATCTTCCATGATTCTCTCACAGTTATTCATATCTGCTCAGTGCCTATCCAAATGTAAACAAATGACGTCACACATTATGAAATGGACAAATTCCGACAATTATTTTATTTTCATTAAATAATTTAGACAATTTTTTTTGTCTATTTATTTTCAGTTGAATCGTTTCATATTCACGGACAAGTTTTTTGGTGCCATTATTAAAGGAAGTGGGAAAATCGTAGTGTTGATGTATATTAATTTTATGTTTATCATTTTCAAATATAAAATGCCTGTGTTCATCTGAAAGTTAAATTTATTACTTGTGAAGTGAAGACTGATGAATGTGTACTGTGTTTGACTTATCAAACGCTTCAGGGGAGGTAACAAAGTATGGCATATCGAGAGTTTTCCAGAAATAAATATTAAAACAGATATTTTAAACTATCTTTTAGTTTATGTTTAATTTTCAGATGGACACATTTATTGCCATATTCACGACGTTTCGGGCGTTGTACGCTCCGGTCTTTGTCAGGTTATTGGAATTTCGATACTCAGGGACACATGGCTCAGTGGATATTTACTCTCGACTCAACAAGGTAAACACTGGTTCGTTTTACACTGAAGCCAAATAGTAGATATAGGTTTGTTTTATACTCGCGTCAAAAAAGGTAGATAAAGTTTACAATCGAGTCAGAAAATTGACATTGGTCCAATGAAGACTCGATCCGAAAATATAGATATTGTTCCTTTTTATACATGACTCAAATAATTCGACGCGCTTGAGATTTGCACTCGATTAAAAAATGGTTGAACAAAAATATCAGGTGTGTAATTTGAACAGAAGTCCAGTTATGATTTGAATAAAAAATATTGACGAATTCAGTTGATATAAGTGACAAAATGCCTGATTTATATTAAACTAGCAGCATGGCCCGGCGTTGCCTGTGCTTGATTCAAAATCGTACGACTCATACAGCAATCGCTATCACTTGACATAAAACATTTTTGCCCTTCCTTGCCTTTAAAGGAGTGCTCTTTGCCGTGCTGATGTTGCTACATGCCTTACTTCTTGCCTATCTCACATTGCGAATTTTTTCTAAGCTCTATACTAAACATTAAATCTGTTACGAAAAAAGAACTAAACAAAATGAACACAAAACGATCAGCTTTAAAAAAAGGACACGTAACTGCAAAAAACCGAATGAAAAAAGAATGTTAACAACAAATACTTTTTCACACCCAACCTAGTTCTACGGAATCAGAATAAACTTTGAGTTTAAGCAAGCGAATGAGCCAATTGGAGTAAAGTGCCATGCAGATTTAAATTTTTCCCACTTGTGACGAATGCAGCTATCGATTTTTTTGCATGCTATTTAACATTCGTGTCAGTCAGCTGTTGGCTTTCAAGCTGGCCAATAGAATCTTCCTGCCTATTCGTGGCAGCCAGCTATAGGCTCTCATTCTGGCCTGTACAAAATGGCCGCAAACTACATGAAA
>CAHIKZ030005460.1:177500-195000 GCA_903632075.3 Acanthosepion pharaonis | reverse complement strand
TGAATAAATCTAGTGACAGGACCCAAAGAGTGTGAGTTCAATAATTGGTTAAGTTAGGGGAGAACTTTGGAGAGGTGAATTAACAGGATATAACTGACATCGATTAGACATGTCACGTGGAACTAGAACAGTCTACCCCAGTAAGCGAAATAAACGGTTCATTTCAACGTTCCAACCACCTGAAGAAGGCCGGAGGGTACAACGTCCGAAACGTTGTAATAAATCTGGCAACAAACATGAGGACAATAGTCCGAATAATGTAAATAGTGTACATAATACCTCATCTTAGAAATATAGACAGATACTGAAAGGCCGAAACGTTCTGATAAATATGGCAACAAAGATGAGGACAATAGTCCGAATAATGTAAATAGTGTACATAATACCTCATCTCAGAAATATAGACAGATACTGAAAGGCCGAAACGTTCTGATAAATATGGCAACAAAGATGAGGACAATAGTCCGAATAATGTAAATAGTGTACATAATACCTCATCTCAGAAATATAGAAAGATACTAAAAGGCCGAAACGTTCTGATAAATATGCCAACAAAGATGAGGACAATAGTCCAAATAATGTAAATAGTGTACATAATACGTCATCTCAGAAATATATACAGATACTGAAAGGCCGAAACGTTGTGATAAATATGGCAACAAAGATGAGGACAATAGTCCAAATAATGTAAATAGTGTACATAATACCTCATCTCAGAAATATAGACAGATACTGAAAGGCCGAAACGTTGTGATAAATATGGCAACAAAGATGAGGACAATAGTCCAAATAATGTAAATAGTGTACATAATACCTCATCTCAGAAATATAGACAGATACTGAAAGGCCGAAACGTTGTGATGAATATGGCAACAAAGATGAGGACAATAGTCCAAATAATGTAAATAGTGTACATAATACCTCATCTCAGAAATATAGACAGATACTGAAAGTTCTGATAAATATGGCAACAAAGATGAGGACAATAGTCCGAATAATGTAAATAGTGTACATAATACCTCATCTCAGAAATATAAACAGATACTGAAGGACCGAAACTTTGTAATAAATATGGCAACAAAGATGAGGACAATAGTCCGAATAATGTAAAGAGTGTACATAATAACTCATCAGCGAAATATATACAAATACTGATAAGCCGAAACGTTGTAATAAATATGGCGACAAAGATGAGGACAATAGTCCGAATAATGTAAATAGTGTACATAATACCTCATCTCAGAAATATAGACAGATTCTTTTACTGCAATCTAATTTTTCACATACTCGTCTATACTTTAATATGGAAATCTGGGAAAAAAAAAACAAATATTATAAGCTTGTTAAAAAAATAAATTATAGATATTCTATTCTTAATACAATTACTAATTTTCCTAGTGAATAACTTATGTAATTAAATAAAATTGATTTAATAAGTTGTTTTAAACAATGCCTTTATCATTAAGGACACATATCACAGTAGATAAAGGCGTTGGTTAGATCCAGTGACAGGACCCAAAGAGCTGTGAGTTCAATACCTGGTTAAGGCAGTGAAAAGCTTGGAGAGGAGAATTAGCAGGAGATAACTGATAACTGACATCCATTAGACATGGCACGTGGAAATAGAACAGGCTGTCCCAGCGAGCAAAATAAAGGGTTCAGTTAGACATTCCAGCCACCTGAAGAAAACTGGAGCGTACAACGCCCGAAACGTTGTGATAAATATGGTAAGAAAGATGAGGACAATAGTCCGAATAATGTAAATAATGTACATAGTAACTCATCTCAGAAATACAGACATATACTGAAGGTTAAGGCATTGGAGAGCTTGGAGAGTGGAATTAACAGGAGATAACTGAGAAAATAAATAAACAAAGTGAATCCATGTTATATATATATATATATATATATATATATATATATATATATATATATATATATATATATATCATTTCATTTAGATATATTGGCTCCTGAAAAATTAATTTCAGTTGAGCTCTCTGGGGAGGAGATGTGGGTTGGTAAACAGTGACTATTATAGCTATATAGGGAGACTCTTCGCTAATGCGAATTGAGTCACTCCAGTCACTGGGCGTGTTTATAAAGATAAACATGCTAAAAATCCAGTCTCCTCCTACCGTGCGCCGATGGCTTAATGGTTAGAATCTCCGACTGACACCAGTTCAGTCGAGTTTCCACCGTAGCTGGAGGCAACCGGATGTCTAGCCACACTGATGAGCTGCGAAACAGTCTGTCTGTGGATGACGATATATATATATATATATATATATATATATATATATATATATATATATATATATATATTCATTTAGTATATATATATTTCAAATAAATAAAATGTGTGTGATAAACATGACTGTTAATATTAAAAAGAAACACGTCGTGAGTTCGCTTTATCAAATGCTTTGTGTGGTCAAACTGGTAGGTTATTTACGGTTTATTATTTTAAATATTATTTAAGGTCAGAAAACATTGTAGAGATTGTAGAAATATTTTGGGGATAAAAATGTTTTACTAAAAAAAACCAAAAAAAAACCCTGCTAATTAACCCATAGCTGAGGTAGAAGAGGCGAATCCAGGCATTTCTCAATAGTATTTGCACATAACTGAAAATAAGGACCTCGACTGGAATTGGAATTTAACTCTTAGATTTCCAATTTCTAGCCACATATCCAATATTCCAGCACTTAGTATTTCCAAGCAGTCGCTCATCGAAATACTAACCAGGTTCAACGTTGCTTAGATTCAATGTTATGTGATTCTAAACAATTAACTGGTCAGGTATACTTAGTATAATTTTAGGTTTCCTGATGTTAATAAGGGATACAGTTTTAATACGTTTATTCTATAGCCCTGTTGATATTAATTTCATTGTTTAACATAGCATGTGTAGCTACACAAACATAACGTTTATATTTAAGAAATAACGCTTAACTAAAGAAACACGTCGTGAGTTCGCTTTATCAAATGCTTTGTGTGGTCAAACTGGTAGGTTATTTACGGTTTATTATTTTAAATATTATTTAAGGTCAGAAAACATTGTAGAGATTGTAGAAATATTTTGGGGATAAAAATGTTTTTAAAAAAACCAAAAAAAACCCTGCTAATTAACCCATAGCTGAAAGAGGCGAATCCAGGCATTTCTCAATAGTATTTGCACACATAACTGAAATAAGGACCTCGACTGGAATTTTTAACTCTTAGATTTCCAATTTCTAGCCACATATCAATATTCCAGCACTTAGTATTTCCAAGCAGTCGCTCATCGAAATACTAACCAGGTTCAACGTTGCTTAGATTCAATGTTATGTGATTCTAAACAATTAACTGGTCAGGTTACTTAGTATAATTTTAGGTTTCTGATGTTAATAAGGGATACAGTTTTAATACGTTTATTCTATAGCCCTGTTGATATTAATTTCATTGTTTAACATAGCATGTTAGCTACACAAACATAACGTTTATATTTAAGAAATAACGCTTAACTAAAAACACGTCGTTGAGTTCCTTTATCAAATGCTTTGTGGTCAAACTGGTAGGTTATTTACGGTTTATTATTTTAAATATTATTTAAGGTCAGAAAACATTATATTGTATATTTTGGGGATAAAATGTTTTACTAAAAAACCAAAAAAACCCTGCTAATTAACCCATAGCTGAAAAGAGGCGAATCAGGCATTTCTCAATCACTAACTGAAAATAAGGACCTCGACTGAATTGGAATTTAACTCTTAGATTTCTTTCTAGCCACATATCAATATTCAGTTACTTAGAAAGCAGTCGCTCATCGAAATACTAACCAAACGTTGCTTAGATTCAATGTTATGTGATTCTAAACAATTAACTGGTCAGGTATACTTAGTATAATTTTAGGTTTCCTGATGTTAATAAGGGATACAGTTTTAATACGTTTATTCTATAGCCCTGTTGATATTTTTCATTGTTTAACATAGCATGTGTAGCTACACAAACATAACGTTTATATTTAAGAAATAACGCTTAACTTCAGTCCTCCTCTATGGCAGTGAATGCTGGATAATCTGCACACAGTTGAAAAAGAGATTTAATGCAGCCGAATTGTGGTTCTACAGAAGAATGCTGATGTTACAGTTTTTTGTGTATATATGTTATATGACTAGTGAGTTAGTCAAAATGACTTAATTCCTTTATAGTCTACCAATAGAAGGTTGACCAATCAGAAGCCGCAGAACATTGTATCCGTCGTGTATAAAGGCGGCCATTTTTGTTTACCCTACCGGAATGACCAGAGCCAACTTGTGAGGCGAACATGACAGACGGAAGAACTACGCTCCGCTACTTAGCTGAGATATCCACTGCTAACCTGCTCTACGCTTTCCTACTGTCTCCGAAATATTCACTGCCAACCTCTGGATTCTATACTCGAGGACGACCGTCATGAAAAGGTCTAACAGCTGAGAATACTATGGACCGAACATGTGACCAATGACGAACTTTTGGAGGAAATGGAAACAAAACGGACATTTATACTCTACATCAGAGACAAGTGAACTTTCAAGAGGACATATGAGGAAAGAGTGCTTGGAAAAATTAATACTCACAAGACAGTTTGAGGGCAAGAGGGACAGAGGAAAACAACGCATAACCTAACTCGCTTGATTAAAAAAAGTGTCAGAACAGGTTTTAGAATAGATACAAAAAGACAAAATTTATTAAGAGCTACAAAGGACAGGAAGTTGTGGAGAGCCATAATCATCAACGTTCTGATGGAAGACGGCATATAAAGGAAGAATAATTGTTTATAGATATACGTAGCAACGGCAAGTCGCGTTCTTCTTTCATTCCTCTCACTGTTTTTCATGACATATAATTTCTTTTGATTGACAATAATCTATGGGAAATCAAGTTTTTATGAGAAGGTTCAATGCGTGTTTTCATGTATTTTTTAGTCTCAGTGATGCTATCTCAACATCATATCTCTTTGAGCCAAGCCTGATGTTTACACATTGAGCGGCCAAACATTTCAAAGTGAGGCTCTGTATGTTGCATTCTTAAATTTATTACAAGAGACGGCTATGTTGCCAGATATTTCAATGTCATTTAATTTGGACTTAAGAGTCTCAGATAACCTAATTTTCTTATTGTCAGCGTTTAATGCGATGACATTCAACGGCTTTGGAATTTTCAGCATTGTGCCGACGATGTTTTGCCTGCAGCTGAAAAAGAATCCTGACAACGTAGCAGAACATGGTCAGACAAGCATCACGCGCCGTAAAAAGAGCCGTTATAGAGTATTCCTCTTTGCTTGCAACGAGATGGTAACATAATTACATGCCACAGCTTTGACCTATGCTGAATCCAGGTAATTTTAACCCCTCCGGCTAACGCATGATTCGTTATTAAAATAAGCAAATTCACAAATATAAGAAAGCAGGCGAAAATCATTATTTTTTTTTATATTTCCAACGAAAAGGGTAACAGCCATATTACCCCAATTTCATTTTCAAGTTCATCCAATGCAAATCTTAAACGCCTTACATAGTAGAGGGTTACTGAATAAGGTGCGTGATTTTGATGTAAGTGAATGTAAAAGAGAGAATACTACACTGATAACGTGGATATATAGCGATTGACATTTGATTTGAAGCGATTAGTATTGTATTTTCCAAGGAATGTGTGTGTCTGTTCTCTGGAATAAGCTATCTGAGTGGCACTTCCTCCTTACGAATGGAATACGATGTACATATGAGTAATTCATTTAATGTACGTAGCAAAGGCGAGTTTTAATTTCGCTTTAAGTCCGTTATATTCACTTTTGTGGTAAATAATATTAGAAAATGTGCGAATCCCTGCCATCTAGCCCCCAACTATGGGATAAATAGTATGGCTGATTGGGCTCTCTAAATGTGATTGGTAACAAGTCTCTGAAAAAGGAAAATGAAGTGAAAACAGCGTATAGCCCTGGCTAGGGACATGCTGTATTGTCAAGAAAAGTTTTGTGAAGGTTTCAAATAACGGCAGCTTGGAGTTCGACAACAACGAGGACGTGAGAAAGAGGACTTAGAGATTTTAATACTCACAAGGAACATTAAATGCAAGAAAAGCATAGGAAAGAACAAAGTGTAAACTAATTCAGAAGTTTAAACTAATGGAAGGCAAACAAATAACCCAATAGCAAATAGGAGTTGTAAATAAGCAACAATAAATGGGAAATTGTAGAGAGACTTGATCTACTGCGCCTTGAAAGAAAATTGCGGATTGTGAGCGTACGTGTGTATATGTGCGTTTATATGCGTGTCTGCGTCTGTTTACGTGTGTGTGTGTGTGTGTGTGAGAGAGAGAGAGAAAGAGAGAGAGAGAGAGAGAGAGAATATGAGAGAGAATGTGAGAGATCTATAAATAACACCCAACGGCGCCATCTTTGCCTTTCCTATGCCTTCTAATTTTTGGGTGTGTATCAAGAATGGAGATCAAGAATACGGTTATTAGCAGTTTAGGCGTACTCGATCGTTTTCCCTCTCTCCATAATGACGTCCTGCCCCATCGCAGACTGCCGTCACCAATACCCCGATTTAACTGTTCTCTTCGTTTTCCCTGTCTCTGCCTATTTTTCTTTCTCCCTTCCTGTCTGTCTTTATTTCCTAGTCGCTCACCATACCTTCCATTCTTTTTTTTCCCCATTCTCTCATTCTCAGTCTCTTTCTTTCTTGGCCTCCTTTCCCATCCTAACTGAACTCTTTCCCGTTTGCGATTGTGCGAAGCGTGTAATTAGAGGCGGCTATTAGGCCACTAATGAATGCGCATGCGTGCTCAGCCTCTATGTTCCGGTTTACGAACAACCGATGCACGCTGTCTTCTTTTTAGTGCTCTTTGGTTTTAGCGTTGCCTTAATCATTACTCCACTCACACAAAGCACGAACACGGCGATGTTGTTCTGCCTCTGCTAACTCATAATATATTTATTCGTTCAGTCTTCTTTCGCTTGTCTTTCCTTTCTGCATTTCTGTTTTCCTGTGTTGCTTTCAGACTTCATATCATTTTATTCTTCTTATTATTATTATTGTTTTATTTCCTTTCATTTTTTGTGTGTACTGATTACTTTCCGGGTCCCGCCCAGAGACATAAGGTCAGAAATGGCATCATGACATCCACTGACCAATTAAAAAAGAATAGAACAACACACATATTTTTACATAGATAAAGCCCTTCGTGTGGTGTGGTGTGGGCTCAACTCGTGAGAACAATTTTTTTCTATTTCTTTAAAGCAAAGGCTTCCAGGAATCCCTTCAATTAGTCTACTGGAAACTCTTCCAACCAATCCGAGGACTCCAACTACAACGGTGATTGTTGATGTTCCCATGTGCCACATTTTTGCGATTTCGATTTCAAGGTCCTTGTATTTTGATAGCTTTTTGAAGTTCTTCAAAGATACATTGCAGTCTGCAGGGACTGCCATATCAATAAGGTGACAATTTTTTTTGCGATCTCTAATAACAATGTCTGAGCAATTTGCTTTGGTAATATTATTATTATTATTATTATTGTTATTATTATTATCACATACGCATGGAATTTATACGTTTGCAACATCTGGTGAATTTCATTGGAGATCAGTGATATTTTTAAATACCATGTCCATTCAGAACATGGCACTCCACCATTTCTTCTTTTTTTAGTAAATGTGAATTGCGATTAACACAGTTTTGATGATAGACACAAGGAAAGAAATAGAACGTCCAAGATAAGAGAATAAAGAAAAGCGAGACAAAAGGACTAACCTTCAGTTGTAAGAACAGTGAATATATGTTTGTAAGCAAGGCGAGCAACCGAAGATACGAACTAAGAATTGGTAATAGCAAAATCGAAATAAAGAATTTGAATGTTTGGAATATCTTTTAACAGAGGATTGAAAATGACACAAGGGAATCTGAATACAAAAATGTTGAACAGCAAAAGATGCGTTCGTCCCAAAAAGTTCTCAGAAACAAGAAAATTCCGTTTGAAACAAAGGAAAGGGTGTTGAACTGTTATGTAATATCTGTCCTCCTGTAGGGCAGTGAATTCTGGACAATCTCCTCACAGATGAAGAAGAGATTTAGGGCAACAAAGGAAGCTGAGAATAACGTGAACAGAACGTTTAAACAACGAGAAAATTCTAAAGGAATACGTAAAACTAATACTTATAATCAGAAAGAGAAAAATAAAATTACTGGAGCATATAATGAGGAAAGAAAGCTTGGAAAATTTGACACTTACTAGACCTATCGCGTAGAGAAGGGAAAACCTATATGACAAGCTTGTGTATGTATATGGCAGAATATATAATGCGAGGTATAGTAAACATGCAAATATTGCTAAGAGTTACGAAGGATAGGATGTTGTGAAGAGGCATGATCGCCCACGTCCTGAAGGCACATGGCGCATAGAAGAATATGTTAATTGCCATGACAACTCAGCAATGATACTAGAATGGGGTCTTCGCGTTTTTCTACTTATTTTTTTGGAATTCACTGTTGTTTTTCTCTTAGACTGGTTGATATCCATAGCTAGAGAGTTCCGTCTACCCTTGTATTTGGCCCATATGTGAAACGAAACAAAAATTGAACGCAACAGATGTCGGCTCACCACTCAAGGTTAGAGAGCGAAGCCGCTTATGTTATTTAACTCATAGATGGGAAGGAGAAATGAATACATACCTTTATCAAGGACATTTGTAAGGAAGTGAAAACAGTGATTAGGCTGGTGTTTGAACTCGGCTCGGCGATTTCTTTTTTCGCGCTGATAACCATTAGGTTACACGAATAAACATAATGCTCCCCACCTAATATTATTATCTTTTACTGAGTAATAACACAAGCAATTTCAAAAAAATCTTAGCAGAGATGAGTGGTTAATTTGTACGTTGATATCAATCAGTCAGCAATTTTTTCTATCTTTGATAATAATGTTTGAGCGCTTTGCCTGGATTTTTCGATCTGCATTGGCAGAAACACACCAAAGGGATGGTTATTATTATTATTGTTTCCTTTGAGTTCTGTTGGATACACATTTTCTTTCGGGTCACAACCAAAGACCTAAGTTCAGAAATGGCTTCATAACATTTTCTATTGATCATTTTGAAAAAAAAAAAAAATACAAACCTAAGTTTACACACATTTTACATAGATAAAACTCTTCGTAAAGTGTGAGCTATACATGTGAGTACGCTTTTTATTACGATTATTATCCTTTTCATTATTATTATTATTATTATTATTATTATTATTATTATTATTATTATTATTATTATTATTATATTTCCTTGTGTTTCTGTTGTATACACATTCCCTTCCGGGCCCCAACCAGAGACCTAAGATTAGAAATGGCTTTATTAGATCTTCCACAGATAATTTTTTGTAACTCCCCAAACTCCTAAAATCACACACATTTTACAACGATAAAGTTCTTCGGTTTGCGTGAACTGTACTTATGAGTACAATTATTATTATTATTATTATTATTATTATTATTATTATTATTATTGAAGATATACCACGCAAAATGATGCTGGGATAAAAAAAAATACTATGCTGGATATACCCATCATGCCACCCAGTGTGGCAAAGTTATAAAAGGAACATGTACCACAGCCACCCTACACGCAAGCCACCAATCTGCCACTGGGTGGCATGCCATAAGCATTTATCGTTGGTGGCCCACTGTCGGACTGTCGGTGTCTTCGTCTCAGCAATGTGACCACTGGCGGAACTCTAGATGCCCACTAGTGACCCGCCGATGGCTGCTACAAGAAGACCACTGGCGTTGCTAACGGCTTGCATGTAGGGAAGTGGGGGTGATGTGTCGAGAGTTTTTTTTTTTTTGTTTTTTTTTTTAAATCAGCACATAATCTTGCAGATGAGGGCACGTTTATAAATATCTTCAACCTGGGCAACACAATCTGCTTTGATGTTTTTTAACTGAAGGTTTTCACAGGTATAATTCATGCTACCCCTAGGTTAGCCTTGTATTTCAAATCTTTCAAATTAAAATTTAAAGGAAAACCTTCTAGCCCACTCAGCATGATACTCACACACTATCCACGCTTCAGTACAGAGCGCCACACCGTGTCAGCTACATGGAAACATACCTAAGGACAAGCCAAAGAAATTTTTGGTACTGAAACAGTTATTTAGTGTAGCTATGATTTAAAATGGCTTTGAGGGAGTGCCTTGAAGGATGGCGCTACAGAATCACAAAAAAACCCAGCACCAATTAACAGAAACCACGTCATTTGTGGATTTTAAACAACAAAAATGGATACATATAAATATAACATAATCTGAATAGTGAATTATGAAATAATCATGATGCTGACATTACAAACTACTTCAAACAAAATGTTAAGAAGGAAACACCCAGCAATACTGGAAAGAGCGATAACAGCTACTGGACGACAAAAATCTATTTAAATATATTAAGTTAAAGATTTTATAAATTTCAATCGACAATGAAACCGAACGTTTCCTCATAAGATATCGTCAATGCATTAACGCCGTTATTATTACTCATTGGTTGTTTACACGTCGTAACTGATGAGTTCCAGTGGAGACTAAGTCAAACCACAGTTACTGAATAATCTAAAAGTTTTCATAATACTGTCACTGTAATACTGTCGTCTTAGTAACCTCAACCTATACCCTAATTTTCAATATGAACAGATTGTCATAAAGGATCCTTTTCTCGTCGCAAGACACTATTCGATCTAAAAATGGATCATTCAAATTTCGCAGATGAAGCAGCGAACACATTTTAAAACTCTTAACTCTTTGACTTTACACTGATATTTATAAAGAATTGCAGATGGACATCGTCTAGCACATGAATCTTCAAAACTCGTATCACCATTATGGAACATCTGAAACCAGCAATGTAGTGTTCTTCAACCAATGCTTAGTTAATTCTGAAAACAGCTTAAAAGGCATCATGGCCAAGTGTGAACTCATGCCAAAAAGTAAACGCGTCTCTTCTTTTTGTCTCATGTTCAAGATGAGAGTTATATAATGCTTGAAGTTAAATTTTGAAAGCGATTGATATTAAGTAACAAAGAGGACACTAATAATATATTTTTTGTGCGAATATTATAATAATACATTGGAATACGATTTAAAGGTTTATTAAAAAAATCAAACATGATTTTACAAAGAATCTATCAGTTATTATTTTACGATAAATTTCCTGCTTCACAAGTTAACTACTTAATTATTCAAATTCCATATTTATTAATTTCTCGATAAATCTTACTTATTATAAAAAGCAGATTGTGTGTGTGTGTGTACGTTTATATATTGGATCGGATTTCCTACATTTTTCAACCGATTTCAACAAAACTTCACAGAACTGCGTAAAATTACCTTGCAGTGGTTCTGACAGCGCCTAAAATTGGAAAAACACAATTGTTTTTGCACGAAATCAATTTGAAACACGATTCTGTCGCCAGAATGAAAGGGGGACAACTCATATCGAGTCATACTTATTATAAAACCCAGGTTGTTTGTGTGTGTGTGTGTGTGTGTGTGTGTGATCGTTTATATATGGAATCGGATTTCCTACATTTTTCAACCGATTTCAACAAAACTTCACCTTTTTTTTTGGCAGGTAGTGTTTCTTATTGTCTTGCACACTTTTTCTTTATTTTTACATTTAGAATGCTTCAAAATTTCCATTTACAAGACAATTGTTTATAATAAAATTCTATTCAATCGGTAGACTCATAACGATTGAAAACAATGTTTTTCTTTGAGTTTGCTAAAAAAAAAAAACTAATTAAGACATGCGTGTCCGTCAACCTTAAACAATAATCTTTGTCAATGTTATTTTTCAGTCTTTATGATGGGCGATACTTGATCTATCGCTTACTGTTACATCCCCGGGCAACGCCGGGCTCTACTGCTAGTTATGAATAAATCACATTTATTAATTGCTTACTAAATTATTATTTAATTAATTTCATAAATACCTTACATAGGAAATTTCCTATTTTAAAATTTCCGATGTAAAAACTGTTTCAAAACAGTTTGACAAAAAGTTAAATTTTGAAAGCGATTGGAATAAAACTGACAGATATGACACTAGTCATTAGAATGTGTAATATGACACTAGTCATTAGAATGTGTAATATGACACTAGTCTTTAGAATGTGTAATATGACACTAGTCATTAGAATGTGTAATATGACACTAGTCATTAGAATGTGTAATTTGACACTAGTCTTTAGAATGTGTAATATGACACTAGTCTTTAGAATGTGTAATATGACACTAGTCATTAGAATGTGTAATATGACACTAGTCTTTAGAATGTGTAATATGACACTAGTCATTAGAATGTGTAATATGACACTAGTCATTAGAATATGTAATATGACACTAGTCATTAGAATGTTTAATATAACACTAGAAATTAGAATATGTAATATATTTTTGTATAACTATTACAATAAAATATTAGAACCCTATTAAAAGTTGTATCCTAAAATCGGACATTATTTATTGAACAGCCTAATAAAGTTGGTAGAGATAAGATATTGTATCATATAATCTTACTGTAATGCTTTGGTATGGTATCCAGATGTCCAGGAGAAGTTTTGTATGTGGATTCGTCCGATAAATTATTGATGGATTAGTCATTGCCTTTTTTTTTATTCTTACACGCATTGTCATTAGGGATGATTGCATAAAATGTAGAAGAATGTAAAAAATAAACCGCCTTTTTATATATGTAAGCATAAAGTCAACTCACTTTGATGGTGACGCCAATGAGTTCGGAATATTCCACAGAGACAAATGAACTTATATTTGATCGGAATTCCGTGACTAGACATACAGTGGTTTTTAGAATGATTGTAGTTTGTTTCTCATTTGATTCAAATGTTTGAACCTTATATAAACATTGTTTGTTTTTTTTTGTAAATCAATACAAGAACATTTGGCACTGGGTAAATACATGGTTGCTGACGTTGATTGCGTACCTGCCTATGAGTGCGTAATTTTACTTGGGCTTGGATCTTTATTTATAAATCTTTTATCTTCTAAAGATTTTATTACATCGATATTATTGCTTTGTTTGTTTCGAGCAACCTTTGTACACCAGTTGCAGAAAGTGTAAAGTATACATACATAAAATTTATATATATATATATATATATATATATATAATATAATGGTCAATCTATCTATCTATCTATCTATCTATCTATATATATATATATATATATATATATACACATATATAAATTTCCAAGAGGATAGAATCCAGATAGAACTCAATGTTGAGGACATAGAATACAATATAAAAGGCTCAAACACTAATATTCCAAGTTTATAATTTATTACATTGGAATCGTAATCACGATCCAATTCTTGTAGGTCTGATGAATTGGATCGTGATTACGATTCCAATGTAATAAATTATAACCATGGAATATTAGTGTTTGTGCCTTTCATATATATATATATATATATATATATATATATATATTGGTAAACGTATATTAGCTATTTTTCTCCTTTGTTTCGGATTTGATGCACTGTGATATAACTCTTCACGTGGCTCGAAATCATCTTGTTTCTCGATAAATATTTTTTATCAAGACGTCTGTTTTTCATTGGAGTGGCCGCATTAATTTGGGTCGTGAATGTGTCAGATCAGCAGATTTTCATTCTGATATTTAAAAATATAAAGAAAAGAAATCCGTTGTATACTCGTAAGTCAACTGAACAATAATAGTAAAAAATATGTCTATATTTCGCCTTATCCGCCTTTGTCCATAAGTGAAGAAATTTAAGCTCAGATGAGTCAAATAATTTATAATGATAGATCAAGTAACATGAGACATATTCATTTATTCTTGCGTTATTAACAAAATATTAAAAATCAGATCAAAGTCCGGACGAATAAGATTAAAAAATATGCAAATAGGAAACTTTTATCGATCGAACATGCTTCACTTTTATTAAAGCTAGCTATCTATCTATCTATCTATCTATCTATCTATCTATCTATCTATCTATCTATCTCCCTCTCTCTCTATATATATATATATATATATATATATATATATATATATATATAATAGTGAACATTGAAGTCAACACTCCGAGGCGAGAGACTGTTTCAACATGGATGCATTCAGCCTGACGTTTGCATCCAGCATGAAACAGCCTGTCGCCTCTGAGTGTTGACTTCAATGTTCACTTTTATATTTATATTTACATACGCTCTATCTCTGATATGGAGCATTTTATCCCATAAATATAGCACACCTTATAACAATTTTTCTTCATATATATATATATATATATATATATATATATTTTTTTTGTTTAAAATTATTTAAACAAAAAATATTATTATAATATAAGCTCTACTTCTGTATGGAGCACTGTCTTCTTAAAAAATAAAAACAAAAATACTAAGGAACCCCGGATTATGCACCCAACGTGTTCTTTTTCTATTTTCTGCATACCTACGCACTTATATATATATATATATATATATATATATATATATATATATAGAGAGAGAGAGAGAGAGAGAGAAAGAGAGAGAGAGAGATGGAAACTCGTCTTAAAAAAGTCAACAATAAGCAAGTCAGGCTGTTGAGAGGAAACGAATTGACAGCCACTGTATCTGGAACAAACTGCATTAAAACATCCCTCCCACCGGTTACCATTCCTTCTTTCGCAGCATCCGCGCTGGTGACTGGCGCTTGTTTCGCTGCCCATCGGCTCAGTTTCCATTTTCTCCTTCTATTTAGAAGTGAGTCTATGTTGAAGACGATACATACTGTCTATTATATATCGGAAGGATTATGGATATTTTACAGTCAATAACCCTTCCTGTTCTTATGCATTCTTATAGAACATATTTATTTCCCCATATGCCGTGCTTATGAATCTAAAGCGCAAAATCAAAATAGGTCAATCAATTGGAAGTAGCCGAATAACAAATGGACGTTTACTGAATGGTTTTCTTTGATGATATTTTGCCCGGGTTCTGTATTTGTAACAGTAAATATTGTGATAACATAACAATAAAATCGAATTTGTGCATATCTTGCAGTTTACTCTGCAATACAATCAACGAGATAGATTCAGTTAGTCAAAAAAAATTGCATCATGTACACTTGGGCGGGTAATAAGATAACATTCTCGAATAAACTCGGTCATACAACAACTGCATATAGAACAATTTAACTAAGTTGGCCTTAGGTGCCTTCACATTATCATACATAAATTCTGATTGCTTAGGCAAGCACAAGGACAGGTCGGAAGGAACACATTGTACAAGGACTAATATTTTACGTCTGCTTTGGAAAACGTCATTCGGAAGATTCTATTAGCTTTGGCAGCATCACTGAGCAGAGAGATACCTGGAAATAACCAACAATATCAGATTCAAAATCTCCTTTTATATGATTTGTCTCTTGAGGACATGAGTGATCAAGGCTCTCCACAACCTCTTGTCGTTTATTGCTCTAAGTAACCTTTGTCACTTTGATATTTACCGTGTTTTTACATCCATTTACACAAGATTCTTAAGTAGATTACTCTGTGTTTCCCTCTGCCCATCTTTGCTATGTCCTGTGAGAGTCAAATTCTCCAAGCCTTCTTTTCTTATTTTGTGTCCAAGAAATTTTTGATTCTAAGTACTAGCGCCCGCTTTGTCACCGTTTTCCGTAAAACGTCCTTGTTGATTACATTTTCATCCATTCAATTCTCAGCATCCTTCTGTACTGCCTGAAGTCATCTGCCAGGGAGACTGTGAAACATTGCCTTCTATATAGGAGAATTATTAGTATCTATCAATCCTGTGTTTTTCTCTTAGTTTCTAAAGAACTTTTCCTATTTATGAATAATTTGGTTATCTTTTGGAAGGTATCTGCCTCGGTGAAGATGGAATTCGATTATCTCTTTCGATTAGACTAAAATTAAGTAACAGCTGAAATAGCTCCTGCCGATCAAACTTTGTTAAAGATCACGCCACATTTGACACTCCTTCTTAGAGTTAATATTTAGAATGGAGCATAGTTTCGACAAAAGTGTAGAGTAAATGACCATAATCTAAATGTAATTGTCAAAAATGCCCCCAAAACAGAATTGACAAAGTTTCCAATAAACAATAACAAAAGAAAGAAAATAATATATGCAAGAGTGTTATGGTCCGGTTCCTTGTACCACGGTGATAGTCCAAGGTAGAACCAATAAAGAAGAACGCGAACACAGGTATGGAATAACACAGATATACAAACAGGAATATATACAGAGAAGTAGCAGTGTTAGTACGAACAATCGGGTTTAGTAGAGCGAACAATGTAGTCTCGACCAGTATCACTATTCCAATGTCTTGCAGTAATTGTCTGAACGCGACTCTGTTTCGGACTGTCTCTGACTCAAATCTTGACCCGACTTGAACTACTGACGATATTCAGTCCCCCCCATGAGGGCGTCATGTGGCACAAGGCCGGTTTAACGTGGGATCTCCGAGCCCGTGGACTCGGCCAAAAATATGCCCATTGAACCCGTATAAACGGGTTCAGAGTCGGTTTACCTCACCGAAAGAGAATCCGCCCTTCGGCGTAGCCTCCTTCGGGTCCCTCCCCGCCCAAGTCAGAGAGTTCAACCGATCAGCCGGTCGAGACTTGAACGACTGACTCGATTAGTATTTACTCCCCACTCCCCCCACGAGGGTATCATGTGGTACAAGGCCGGTTTAGCGTGGGATCTCCGAGCCCGTGAGCTCGGCTAAAAATATGTCCATTGCACCCGTATACCTCCCCGAAAGAGAATCCGCCCTTCAGCGTAGCCTCTTTCGGGTTCCTCCCGCCCGAAAGCAGAGAGTTCAACCGATCAGCCGCTCGAGACTTGAACGACTGACGATATTCAGTCACCCCACCCACGAGGGTGTCATGTGGCACAAGGCCTTTTTAACGTGGGCATTCCCAAGTCATTAGGCTCGGCCAAAAAATAGCCCATTTGAACCCGTATAAACGGGTTCTGGGACGAGTTTTACCTCCCCGACTCCGCCCTTCCGTAGCCTCCTTCGGGTTCCCCGCCCGTAGGAAGAGAGTTTAACCGAACAGTCGGTTCAGAGGTGAACGTTACCCCCCCACGAGGGCGTCATGCGGCACAAGGCCTTTTTACCTTCGGGTTTTACCTCCCCGCGCCCTTCGGAAGAGGTTCCTCCCGCCCGAGGAAGAGAGTTGAACCGATCAGTCGGTTCAGAGGTGAACGACTGACTCGATTTGAACTACTGACTCCTGAGGCGCAGTATTTATTAAGTATGGAATAGTCCATTATTATTATTATGGGTAAGATCCCATAACAAAGACCATGGGAACATCTACTATTTAATTCAAATTTCTAATCAGCCAATGCGGTGGCTTGAAGTTAATCGATACAGATTTTTAGGCATTGTCTATGTGACCTGCTGCATTTTAATTGATATATTAGTATGGATAAGT